>PVIY010006658.1:0-86307 GCA_004026745.1 Myrmecophaga tridactyla | reverse complement strand
AATAGCTATTAGTAAGGACCACCAGAAACAGTTTGCTTTCAGCTGGCAAGGTCAGCAATATACTTTCACTGTCCTACCTCAGGGGTATATCAACTCTCCAGCCCTATGTCATAATCTTGTTCGCAGAGACCTTGATCGTTTCTGCCTCCCACAAGACATCACACTGGTCCATTATATTGATGATATCATGTTGATTGGATCTAGTGAGCAAGAAGTAGTAACTGGTCTAGACTTACTGGTAAGGCATTTGCGTGTCAGAGGATGGGAGATAAATCCAAAAAAATACAGGGGACTTCCACCTCAGTGAAATTTCTAGGTGTCCAGTGGTGTGGGGCATGTCAAGATATCCCTTCTAAGGTGAAGAGTAAGTTGCTGCATCTGGCCCCTCCCACAACCAAAAAAAGAGGCACAATGCCTAGTTGGTCTTTTTGGATTTTGGCGACAACATATTCCTCATTTGGGTGTGCTACTCTGGCCCATTTATTGAGTGACCAGAAAAGCTGCTAATTTTGAGTGGGGACCTGAACAAGAGGAGGCTCTGCGACTGGTCCAGGCTGCTGTACAAGCTGCTCTGCCACTTGGGCCGTATGATCCAGCAGATCCAATGGTGCTGGAAGTCTCAGTGGCAAATAGAGATGCTGTCTGGAGCCTTTGGCAGGCCCCTATAGAAGAATCACAACTCAGACCCTTAGGATTTTGGAGCAAAGCCTTACCATCTGCTGCAGATAACTACTCTCCTTTTGAGAAACAGCTTTTGGCCTGCTACTGGGCCTTAGTAGAGACTGAACGCTTAACCATGGTCCACCAAGTTACCATGAGACCTGAGTTGCCTATCATGAGTTGGGTGTTGTCTGACCCACCAAGCCATAAAGTTGGGCATGTACATCAGCACTCTATTGTAAAATGGAAATGGTATATACGAGATAGAGCCAGAGCAGGTCCTGAAGGCACAAGTAAGTTACATGAAGAAGAGGCACAAATGCCCATGGTTTCCACTCCTGCTGCCACATTACCGTCTCTTTCCCAGACCAGAACTATGGCCTCTTGGAGAGTTCCTTACAGTGAATTGACTGAGGAAGAGAAAACTTGGGCCTGGTTTACAGATGGTTCAGCACGATATGCAGGTACCACCCGACAGTGGACAGCTGCAGCATTACAACCCCTTTCTGGGGTGTCCTTGAAGGACAGTGGTGAGGGGAAATCCTCCCAGTGGGCAGAACTTTGAGCAGTGCACCTGGTTGTTCATTTTGCTTGGAAGGAAAACTGGCCAGAGGTGCGTTTGTATACTGACTTATGGGCTATTGCTAAATGGTTTGGCTGGATGGTCAGGGACTTGGAAAGACCATACTTGGAAAATTGGTGACAAAGAGGTCTGGGGAAGAAGCATGTGGATAGACCTTTCTGAGTGGGCTAAAAACATGAAGATATTTGTGTCCCATGTGAATGCACACCAGAGGGTGACTTCAGCAGAGGAAGATTTTAATAATCAAGTGGATAAGATGACCCGTTCTGTGGATACCAGTCAGCCTCTTTCCCCAGCAACTTCTGTCATTGCCCAATGGGCTCATGAACAAAGTGGTCATGGTGGTATGGATGGAGGTTATGCATGGGCTCATCAACATGGACTTCCACTCACCAAGGCTGACCTGGCTACAGCCACTGCTGAGTGCCCAATCTGCCAGCAGCAGAGACCCACACTCAGCCCCCGATATGGCACCATTCCCCGAGGTGACCAGCCAGCTACACGATGGCAGGTTGATTACATTGGACCACTCCCTTCATGGAAGGGGCAGCGATTTGTTCTAACTGGAATAGACACATACTCTGGATATGGGTTTGCTTTCCTTGCATGCAATGCTTCTGCCAAAACTACCATCCGTGGGCTTATAGAATGTCTTATCCATTGTCATGGTATTCCGCATAGCATTGCTTTGGATCAAGGAACACACTTCACAGCAAATGAAGTGCGGGAGTGGGAGCATGCTCATGGAATTCTCTGGTCTTACCATGTTCCCCATCATCCAGAAGCAGCTGGATTGATAGAACGGTGGAATGGCCTTTTGAAAACTCAATTACGGTGCCAACTAGGTGGCAAACTTGAAAGGCTGGGGTAATATTTTCCAGGAAGCTGTGTATGCTCTGAATCAGCGTCCGCTGTGTGGTGCTGTTTCTCCCATAGCCAGGATCCATGGGTCCAGGAACCAAGGGGTGGAAATGGGTGTGGTACCCTCACTATTACCCCTAGTGATCCACTAGGAAAATTTTTGCTTCCTGTCCCTGCTACTCTGAGTTATGCTGGTCTACAGGTTTTAGTTCCAAAATGGGGTGTGCTTCCTCCAGGAGAAACCACAATGATACCACTGAACTGGAAGTTAAGATTGCCACCTGGTCACTTTGGGCTACTTATGCCTCTGGATCAACGAGCCAAGAAGGGGATTACATTATTGTCTGGGGTAATTGATCCTGACTATCAGAAAGAAGTAGGACTGCAACTACATAATGGAGGTAAAGAAGAGTTTTCTTGGAATATAGGAGATCCCCTAGGGCGTCTATTAATACTACCATGCCCTGTGATTAAAATCAATGGAAAACTGCAACAACACAATCCAGGCAGGACTACTAATGGCTCTGAAACTTCAGGAATGAAGGTTTGGGTCACCGCACCAGGCAAAGAACCATGGCCAGCTGAAGTGCTTGTGGAGGGTAAAGGGAACATGGAATGGGTAGTGGAAGAAGGTAGTGATAAATATGAACTTCGACCACGTGATCAGTTACAGAAACGAGGACTGTAATGCTGTTTTGTTCATGTTATACTGTTTAAGTTGTAAGATATCAAGTTTAAGAATGAATGTTGCCTAAGGATTTGCACCCTATTCTGGAGAGATTTAATGTGTTTCCAGTTTTGTGCAGGACAGTTGAGTATTGTCAGGTAAAAGAAAAAAAAATGTGTGCTTATTTGTTTTCATTTGGAAATTAAGTATGATTTAAGGTGATATATATATAGGTGCCAAGTTGACAAGGGGTGGTCTGTCATGGTTAGGAACATGTGTCAACTCGGCCAAGTTGTGGTAGCTGTTTATCTGATTGGGCAAGTACTGGCCTGTCTGTCGCAATGAAGACATTTTATAGGATTAGGTCATGATCACGTCAGCTGCATCCACAGCTGATTCCATTTCTAATCAGCCAAAGGGGAGTGTCTCCTACAATTAGTGATGCTAAATCTAATCATGGGAAGCCTTTTAAGGAGGACTCAGAGGAGACAGGCCCCATTCCTGCTCTGGCTGGTGAGCCTCTTCTGCAGAGTTCATCCAGACCCTCCATCGGAGTCGTCGGCTTCACAGCCTGCCCTGTGGATTTGGACTCTGCATTCCTGCAGTCACGTGAGACACTTTTATAAATTTTATATTTGCAAGTGTTCCCTGTTGATTCTGTTTCTCTAGAGAACCCTAACTAATACAGTACCCCAATACATGTTTTAATCCTGTTTTAACCTTGTGGGTGCAGTGTTTCTTTTAATTCTGATTCAATACTGTAGTGAGACTTTGATTAGATTATCTCCACAGAGATGTGGCATGCCCAATTGTGGGTGTGACATTATGATTAGGTGTAGATGTGACTCCATCCATTTTGGGTGGATCTTGATTAGTTTATTGGAATCCTTTATAATAGGAAACATTTTGGAGAGTATCAGAAATGACAAAAGCCTCAGAGCCTACATAAAGAGCCAATAGAAACTTTAGAGTGGGGCTGACACTTGAAGAATAGACACGCAGATGTTTACAGATGCTTGGAGCACAGCAGACATTGCTGTGAGATGTTAAGCAAGCCAGAAACTGGGGAGAGCCAAAGGAAGCCATGAGATGAAAGCCAGCGTCATTGAAGCAAAGTGAGAAACCCCCACAGGAAGAGAGGCTGAAAGCAATGGAGCTTAGGAGCAAGAAATCAGCAGATGCAAGCCTCATGACTATCCAGCTATTTTAGTTTGCTAAAGCTGCCACAGTACAACACACCAGAGAAGGAATGGTTTATAATAAGTGGAATTATTTAGTTAAAAATTTATAGTCCTTCAAAAAAAAGGCAGCTAGCTTTAATCTGAGGCTCTCTGTTAAATGGAAGGCACACAATGACATCTGCTGACCTTCTCTCCTGGCTTCTGGGTTCCCTGGGGCAATTCTTTTCTGCATCTCCAAACATCTGGGTTAAGCTGCAAATGCTGAGATGAGATATGCTGAGCTGCTGAGCTCTCTTCTGACCTCTCTCTTTTAAGCTTCCAGCTGATTAAATTAAACATCAACCTCACTTATTGAGGAAGCACTCCCTCTAACTGACTACAAATGCAATCAGCCATAGATGAATTTCCCACACCAATGACTTAAGTCTGCAGAAACAGAATAATGGGGCATCATCACCTGGCCAAGTCAACACCTAAACCAAACAACCACACCAGCTGACAGAGGTGTTATATACCCATCACTCTTTCTTGAGTAAAGTTGACCTCTTATTGGTGCTTTAATTTGTACACTTTCCACTTCCTTAGAACTGTACCCTTGTAACTTATTATATTCCCTTTATAAAAGCCATTCCATTTTTGGTTTATAGCATTCTGGCAGCTTGAAAACTATCACAGTGAGGCATGATCATTCTCTGTGTGCTGTTTGCCCTCATCCAAAAAGAGTAGAACTTTGTTAATGGTGCAGGTTAACTCCCTGGAATCTTGCTGAGGCTTACTCTTGGATATGCCATTTCCATTTAATATAGAAGCTTTGTTGAACATCACCTACTTTATTAGTAGGAGTAATGAGTGCCCATATGATTATGGGCAATTCTGGCCTTAGAGTCACAGACAGCACATCAGCAGTTAAATGCTCAGTCTCCACTAAGGTCCAATAACAATCTGAAAGCCACCATCAAAATAGGGTGTGGTATTTAATGGCTAGCTTGGATAGGGAGTAAAGTTGGGCTACAATCAAAGTGAATCCCCTTCAGTATCTGTCTCATGCTCACAGTTAGAATTGTCTTCCTAATTGTGTCCCAGTAGGGGCAGAAGGAAGACTTAGCAACCCATGCATCACACTGAATATTCAGCACTGCAGTGTTCTAAATTTTCCCAGTCCTGCCAGCCCTCTTCCTGTGCTTTTCATTGGGTCTTATCATGGCATCAAACCCCAATTTAGAGGGACCCCCTTCTCCTAATAGTGTTGGCGTTAGTGTTGATTTTCCAGAGGCATCACATCAGTTTCTGCATCATCTGTTCTGTTTTTGTAACCAAAGCCACAGTGCCCTAAAGGTGAGCCCAATCCCTTCTTTTTTCTTTCACTGGTGGTCTTTCCTGTATGATCCTTCAGTGTTATTTTCTTGTTGCCTGACTTCCATCCATGTAGCTCTGCCTCCATGCTGTTTCTTCCATCCCAAAGTGAGATGTGATGGTTGATAACTTCCATGACTTTGCCCACCATCATCACCATGGAGAAAAAGATGGACAGGAGTATCTTTCACTGGATAGTCTCTTGTCTCATGAATACCTCCGGTGCTGTTTGATGTATGACTTTTTCATCCACATCCTGTCCAGGAGTGGAATCTATATAGACATGTATATCAACTTAACATAAAAGGCAATTTATGTTTTCCATGGGTTTTTTGTTGAGAAGATCCCCCAAGTTGGTAATAATGTTCTGCTCCAAGGAACTCAGACTAAAATAGGCACAGGCTTGTCCTTACCCTTGGTTGTGTTGCTCAATATGGGTAAAAATGTGTTTTAGCAAGGATCAGTAATTAACTTCCCCAGGCTGTGCCATTTAGCTCAAGACATCTGAGTCTGCAGTGCCCTTTATTGAATAGACACACTAACACTTAATATGCCCCTGGATTTTTTTCTATGTCTGTCTTTTTCCTTAAATATTTCACTTGTGGAAGAATATCTCAGATTCCCCTTTGGACACATTTGACATCCTTGAGATGTCAAGGATGGTTGGTGGATGGTGTTGGAATGTGCTACCAGGACGCAGGATAAAGATTCACTACCTTTTTCTGGGACCCACTTCTCACATATCCATCCTCAGCCATCAAACCAGTTCATTCTTGTTAACAGGATGGTTTCTCACATTTCTGTTGTTCCCATTCAGCTAGAGGGAGGCAAGCAACTCATCCTGTCATCCCCCTGTGTACAAAAACCATTCCAGAATTACTGAACTGAATACACTCTATATCTCCACCATGCCATGGGGTGCTCTATTGGTGCTCATGCTTGCTGAATCAAACTTTTTGGGGAAGGAACTCAACTCTGGTAGGATGAGTCCAAACTGAGAGATGTAAACCCTTTGGATTTTGTTGGATTTGCCAACAAAAGACTTTGTGGTTGGAACACTGCCTAGTCACATAGAGAATGGGTAAAGTAAGATCAGCTTCACTAGTGGGCATCAATTTCCCATGGCCAGCATGTCTTCTCTGAAGCCACAGGAAAATAATTTACATGTATACCTCTTTTCTGTGTTCTGTAGGTATAGGACCCCACTCTTTCACTATTGGGAGCATATATAGAAATGGGGGTACCATAAAACACACATACATAGCCAAGGATTCTCCAGTGAATGCTTACATGTGCTCTGAGAAAATGGAAAGGAATGAGCAAGCAGGCCATTTATTTTCAACTCCTTCAATATGAAAATGGGAAGCACTAAGAAAGAACTTGCAGTTATAAGGTACAAGATAAATAGCCCTGGCATTCACTGTAATATGGAGGTAATTGAAAACCAGTAACAGAAGTAGAGATGAAGTTCAAATCTTCATCCCTTGGCCATCCACAACTCAGCAGTACTGAACCGCATAGACCATCTCCCAGTAGCTTCACACCCTCTCAATACATAGACCAACCCCAGTTAAATTGTGGTCTAATGATTCTTTTTAAATAACATAGCCCAAAATTCCATTCTATATTTATGGAATATGTAATACCTTTAGTAAAAATGTATATTACTAGAGGTAATGAAAGGGGCATTAAAAACATATAAAAGAAGAAAAAAAAAAACTCAGCAGATTAACATTCCCTGAGGAAGAATAGTAACCCTTTTCCTTGGGGCCAAAAACAAAACAAAACAAAAACAGAAAAGAGCAATTTCAAAAATAAAAAAAAAAAAAAACACAAACATTCCTTATATGCAGGGCAAGAATGAAATAAATATAAGCTGAAAAAACTTTTATCAATTAAAAAGAAGGAATACTAGAGGTCTAGAATAAGTTGATCCAAATGTCAAATAATAGAGCACAAAGCCAACCAACAAGAAAACTATAGGTGAGAGAGGAAATGGTGTCCAGAGTAAACCAATCAAGAAAATCAGATGCAAGTGATGCCAGGAAGCACAAAGATATGACTCAGTCAAAGGAATAGAACTTCACATGAGATACAGGAATTGGAATGAATAATTAAGGATATTTAAAAAATCCTCTAAATCAATTCAATGAGTTGAAAAATGTGGCAAAAGAGTTGAACACCCTGAACAGCACAATTACATGGAATCTTGAACAGGGAGTGAGATCTTGTTGATTTGTACAGGTTAGTCTGGTGCCTCGATATACCCGAGAGTTATTTGAGCAGAGAATAAAAAGTTTTTGCAAAGTCCCTTTGAGAGGTTGGGAAGAAAGGAGGAAATATTCAAACTTCAGTGGCTGAGAGATTTCAAACAGTTGAGAAGTTATTCTTGTTATGCATTATATAGATGTATAATATATTTTTATTTATGGTGTATTGGAGAGGCTGGAGGGAAGAACCTGAAACTGTTGAACTGTGTTCCAGTAGCCCTGATGAAGATCTTTGTATAACTATACAGCTTCCATAATGTGAATGTGTGATTGTGAAAACCTTGTGTCTGATGCTCCTTTTATCCAGGGTATGGAATATGAGTAAAAATATAAAGATAAGAGTAAATAAATAATACAGGGTGATAAAGGGTGAAAAATTGAGTAGATTAAAATACTGGTGGTCAATGAGTGGGCAGGATGAGGATGAGGTGTATGCAGTGTATGAGTTTTCTTTTATATTTTAATTTTTTATCTTTTTATTTTATTTTTTAAATACCAAAAAAACACAAAGAAAATGCAAACATTCCTATTTTGATCATTCCATTCTACATATATATAATCAGTAATTCACAGTATCATCACATATTTGCATATTCATCATCATAATCATTTCTTGGAACATTTGCATCTATTCAGAAAGAGAAATAAAACAAAAACAGAAAAAAAAATGTATACATACCATACCATTTACCCCTCCCTTTCACTGATCACTAGCATTTCAGACTAAATTTATTTTAACATTTGTTCCCCTTATTATTTATTTTTATTCCATATGTTCTACTCATCTGTTGACAAGGTAGATAAAAGGAGCACCAGCCACAAGTTTTTCACAATCACACAATCACATTGTGAGAGCGAGATCATTATTCAATCATCATCAAGAACATGACTACTGAAACACAGCTCTACATTTTCAGGCAGTTCCCTCCAGCCTCTCCGCTACATCTTGAACAACAAGGTGATATCTACTTAATGCGTAAGAATAACCTCCAGGATAACCTCTTGACTGTTTGTTGTCTCTCATCCACTGACACTTTGTCTCATTTCACTCTTCCCCCTTTTGGTCGAGAAGGTTTTCTCAATCCATTGATCCTGAGTCTCAGCTCATTCTAGGGTTTTTCTCAATCCCTTCATGCTGAGTCTCAGCTCATTCTAGGATTTCTGTCCCACGTTGCCGGGACGGTCTGCACCCCTGGGAGTCATGTCCCACGTAGACAGGGGGGAGGGTGGTGAGTTTGCTTGTTGTTTTGGCTGGAGAGGGAGGCCACATCTGAGCAACAAAAGAGGCTCTCTTGGGGGTGACTCTTAGGCCTAATTTTAAGTAGGCTTGACCTATCCTTTGTGGGGTTAAGTTTCATATGAACAAACCCCAAGACTGGGGGCTCAGCCTTTAGCTTTGGTTGACCACACTGCTTGTGAGAATATCAAGAATTCAACTTGGGGAAGTTGAATTTTTCCCAGTTCTCACCATTCCCCAAAGGGGACTTTGCAAATACTTTTCCACTCACTGATCAATCACTCTGGGATTCATCAGGGCATCACTCTAAAAAAACCAACAAAATCTCATGTCCTACCTGAGATTCCAAGTACTTATGGTGTTCAATCAAGCTATCTACATAAGTTATATTAGGAAATGCACTAGTCAAAATATAAATTTTGTACCAAATAAACATTTTTTTTTGCTTTAGTCTCACACATAAGTTGAAATTTTAAAATATTTAACTACCATCTATTTTCAGCACTCTGCAGTAATGACATTCCTTTGTTCTTCCTCATGCAAAAACTTTTTTAAAATTTGTACATTTAGTCCCTATCATTATACACTCTAGTCATTCCTAGATTATACCATCTCAATTTTTATCATTTATCTTACTTTCTGATTTCATTTATGTCCCCAGCCCTCCTCCCTCTACATTCTCACATTCAGCTTCATTCAGTGTTTTAACCTAATTGTATTACAGTTAGGTAGTACTGTGCTGTCCATTTCTGAGTTTTTATATTCAGTCCTGTTGCACAATCTGTATCCCTTCAGCTACCCAATACCTTACCCTATTCCTATCTCCTGATAGTCTCTGTTACCAACGAAATATTCCAAGTTTATTCACTAATGTCACTACATATCAGTGAGACCATACAGTATTTGTCCTTTTGTTTTTGGCTATTCTCATTCAGCATAATGTCCTCAAGTTCCATCCATGTTGTTACATACTTCATAACTTTATTCTGTCTTACAGCTGCATAATATTCCATCGTATGTATATACCACAGTTTGGTTAGCCACTCGTCTGTTGATGGACATTTGGCTGTTTCCATCTCTTTGCAATTGTAAATAATGCTGCTATAAACATTGGTGTGCAAATGTGCATTTGCGTCCTTACCCTTATGTCCTTTGAGTAGATACCTAGCAATTGTATTGCCAGGTCATATAGCAATTCTATATTCAGCTTTTTGAGGAACCGCCAAACTGCCTTCCACAGCGGTTGCACCATTTGACATTCCCACCAACAGTGGATAAGTGTGCCTCTTTCTCCACATCCTCTCCAGCACTTGCCATTTCCTGATTTATCGATAATGGCCATTCTGGTGGGTGTGAGATGATATCTCATTTGATTTTGATTTGAATTTCTCTAATGGCCAGGGAAGTTGAGCATCTCTTCATGTGCCTTTTGGCCATTTGTATTTCCTCTTCTGAGAAGTGTCTGTTCAAGTCTTTTTCTCATTTTGTAATTGGATTGGCTGTCTTTTCGTTGTTGAGTTGAACAATCTCTTTATAAATTCTGGATACTAGACCTTTATCTGATATGTCATTTCCAAAGATTGTCTCCCATTGTGTAGGTTGTCTTTTTACTTTCCTGATGAAGTTCTTTGATGCGCAAAAGGGTTTAATTTTGAGGAGTTCCCATTTTTTAATTTCTTTCTTCAGTGCTCTTGCTTTGGGTGTAAGGTGTAGGAAATTGCCTCCAAGTATAAGATTTATAAGATATTTCCCTACCTTTTTTTCTAACAGTTTCATGGTCTTAGACCTAATGTTTAGGTCTTTGATCCATTTTGAGTTCACTTTTGTATAGGGTGTGAGATATGGGTCCTCTTCAATTCTTTTGCATGTGGATATCCAGTTCTGTAGGCATCATTTATTGAAGAGACTGTTCTGTCCCAGGTGAGTTGGCTTGACTGCCTTATCAGAGATCAATTGTCCATAGGTGAGAGGGTCTATATCTGAACAATCTATTCGATTCCATTGTTCAGTATATCTATCTTTATTCCAGAACCATGCTGTTTTGACCATTGTAGCTTCATAATATGCCTTAAAGTCAGGTAGCGTGAGACCTCCAACTTCATTTTTTTTCTCAGGATACTATTAGCTATTCAGGGCACCCTGCCCTTCCAGATAAATTTGGTTATTGGTTTTTCTATTTCTGAAAAATAACTTTTTGGGATTTTGATTGGTATTGCACGGAATCTGTAAATCAATTTACATAGAATTGACATCTTAACTATATTTAGTCTTCCAAACTGTGAACACGGTATGCCCTTCCATCTATTTAAGGTCTTCTGTGGTTTCTTTTAACAGTTTTTTGTAGTTTTTTTTAATATAGGTCTTTTGTCTCTTTAGTTAAATTTATTCCTAAATATTTTATTCTTTTGGTTGTAATTGTAAATGGAATTCGTTTCTTGATCCCCCCTCAGATTGTTCAGTACTAGTGTATAGAAACAGTACAGATTTTTGAGTGTTGATTTTGTAACCTGCCACTTTGCTGTACTCGGTTATTAGCTCTGGTAGTTTTGCCGTGGATTTTTCGGGGTTTTTGACATATAGTATCATATAATCTGCAAACAGTGAGAGTTTTACTTCTTCCTTTCCAATTCTGATGCCTTGTATTTCTTTTTCTTGTCTAATTGCTCTGGCTAGAACTTCCAACACGATGTTGAATAACAGTGGTGATAGTGGATATCCTTGTCTTGTTCCTGGTCTTAGGGGGAAAGTTTTCAGTTTTTCCCCATTGAGGATGATATTAGCTGTGGGTTTTTCATATATTCCCTTTATCATTTTAAGGAAGTTCCCTTGTATTCCTATCCTTTGAAGTGTTTTCAACAGGAAAGGATGTTGAATCTTGTCAAATACCTTCTCTGCAGCAATTGAGATGATCATGTGTTTTTATGCTTTGATTTGTTGATATGGTGTATTACATTAATTGATTTTCTTATGTTGAACCATCCTTGCATACCTGGGATGAATCCTACTTGGTCATGGTGTATAATTCTTTTAATGCGCTGCTGAATTCTATTTGCTAGAATTTTGTTGAGGATTTTTGCATCTATATTCATTAGAGAGATTGGTCTGTATTTTTCTTTTTTTGTAATATCTTTGGTATGAGGGTGATGTTGGCTTCATAGAATGAATTAGGTAGCTTTCCTTCCTCTTCAATTTTTTGGAAGAGTTGGAGCAGGATTAGTGCTAATTCTTTCTGGAATGTTTGGTAGAATTCACATGTGAAGGCATCTGGTCCTAGACTTTTCTTTTTGGGGAGCTTCTTAATGACTGATTCAATTTCTTTACTTGTGATTGGTTTGTTGAGGTCATCTATTTCTTCTCGAGTCAAAGTTAGTTGTTCATGCCTTTCTAGGAAGTTGTCCATTTCATCTACATTGTTGTATTTATTAGCATAAAGTTGTTCATAGTATCCTGTCATTACTTCCTTTATTTCTGTTGGGTCAGTGGTTATGTCTCCTCTTCCATTTCTGATCTTATTTATTTGCATCCTCTCTCTTCTTCTTTTTGTCAATCTTGCTAAGGGTCCATCAATCTTATTGATTTTCTCATAGAACCAGCTTCTGGTTATATTGATTTTCTCAAT
Organism: Myrmecophaga tridactyla; assembly: GCA_004026745.1. Lineage (NCBI taxonomy): Eukaryota > Metazoa > Chordata > Mammalia > Pilosa > Myrmecophagidae > Myrmecophaga > Myrmecophaga tridactyla. Next base: position 73,876 of record PVIY010006658.1, on the reverse strand, counting down.
TGTTTTCATGTTCTCAATTTCATTTATTTCTGCTCTAATCGTCATTATTTCTTTCCTTGCTTGCTTTGGGGTTACTTTACTGTTCTTTCTCTAGTTCTTCCAAGTGGACAGTTAATTCCTCGATTTTTGCCCTTTCTTCTTTTTTGATATAGGCATTTAAGGCAATAAATTTCCCTCTTAGCACTGTCTTTGCTGCATCCTATAAGTTTTGATATATTGTGTTTTTATTTTCATTTGCCTCGACATATTTACTGATTTCTCTTGTAATTTCTTCCTTGACCCACTGGTTATTTAAGAGTGTGTTGTTGAGCCTCCACATATTTGTGAATTTTCTGGCACTCTGCCTATTATTGATTTCCAGCTTCATTCTTTTATGATCTGAGAAAGTGTTTTGTATGATTTCAATCTTTTTATATTTATTGAGACTTGCTTTGTGACCCAGCATATGATCTATTCTCGAGAACGATTCATGAGCACTTGAGAAAAAGGTGCATCCTGCTGTTGTGGGGTATAATGTTCTATAAATGTCTGTTAAGTCTAGCCCATTTATTGTATTATTCAAGCTCTCTGTTTCTTTATTGATCCTCTGTCTAGATGTTCTGACTGTTGATGAGAATGTGGAATTGAAGCCTCCAACTATTATGGTAGATGTGTCTATTTCTCTTTTCAGTGTTTGCGTTGTGTATTTTGGAGCATTATGGCTCAGTGCATAAATATTTATGATTGTTATGTCTTCTTGTTGAATTGTTCCTTTTATTCATACACAGTGTCCTTCTTTGTCTCTTTTAACTGTTTAACATTTGAAGTTTAATTTATTGGATATTAGTATAGCTACTCCTGCTCTTTTCTGATTATTATTTGCATGAAATATCTTTTCCCAAACTTTCACTTTCAACCTATGTTTATCCTTGGGTCTAAAATGTGTTTCCTGTAGACAGCATACAGATGGGTCCTATTTTTTAATCCATTCTGCAAGTCTATGTCTTTTGATTGGGGAGTTTAATCCATTAACATTCAGTATTATTACTGTACGAGTAGTACTTTCTTCTACCATTTTGCCTTTTATATGTCATATCTAATTTTTCTTCTTTTTACCTTTACTGATAGTCTTCATTTCTACACTCTTCTCCACACCTCCCTCTCCTGTCTTTTCGTATCTGCCTCTACTGCTCCCTTTAGTATTTGTTGCAGAGCCGGTCTCTTGGTCACAAATTCCCTCAGTGATTTTTTTGTCTGAAAATGTTTTAATTTCTCCCTCATTTTTGAAGGACAATTTTGCTGGGTATAGAATTCTTGGTTGGCAGTTTTTCTATTTTAGTAATTTTAATATATCATCCCACTGTCTTCTCGCCTTCATGGTTTCTGGTGAGAAATCTATGCATAGTCTTATTGGGCTTCCTTTGTATGTGATGGTTTGCTTTTCTCTTGCTGCTTTCAAGATTCTCTCTTTCTTTGACATCTGACATTCTGATTAGTAAATGTCTTGGAGTACATCTATTTGGATCTATTCTCTTTGGGATATGCTGCACTTTTTGGATCTGTAATTTCAAGTCTTTCATAAGAGTTGGGAAATTTTCAGTGATAATTTCCTCCATTAGTTTTTCTCCTCTTTTCCCCTTCTCTTCTCCTTCTGGGACACCCATGATACATATTTGTGTGCTTCATGTTGTCATTCAATACCCCGAGTCCATGCTCATATTTTTCCACTATTTTTCCTTTTGCTTGTCGGACTTCAGATGTTCCATCCTCCAGTTCACTAATCCTATCTTCTGCCTCTTGAAATCTGACATTGTAAGTTTCCATTGCTTTTTTCATCTCTTCTACTGTGCCTTTCATTCCCATAAGTTCTGTGATTTGTTTTTCCAGACTTTTGATTTCTTCTTTTTGTTCATTCCTTGCCTTCTTTATATTCTCCCTCAATTCATTGATTTGATTTTTGATGAGATTTTTCATGTCTGTTCAAACGTTCTGAATTAATTGTTTCAGCTCCTGTATCTCATTTGAATTGTTGGTTTGTTCCTTTTACTGGGCCATATCTTCAATTTTCCTAGTGTGATTCTTTATTTTTTGCTGGTGACTATGCATTTAATTACCTTATTTTGTTTATTCTGGAGATTGTTTTCTCTTCTTTTACCTAGGATTTTCTTGCTGGATGACTTTGTTGTCTATCTGTTTTTTGACATTCAGTTTAGCTTAGTTTTGTTTAACAGAGCAGAATTTTTAGTTTTTGTTTTCTTGTTTCTTACCCTGCCTGCATGGTCCCTTCTCTCCCTCACCCTTAGGAGGGTCTCTTTAGGTATTATAGACCCCAGCCAGATTTTCCCAGACCAAACTGGCCTCCTATGAGGAGGAAAGAGTCACCTGTGTCAGTTTTCCCTGAGCATGAGACCCAGCAGGTTGAAAGACTTTCCTATGAAGTCTCTGGACTCTGTGTTTTTCCTATCCTGCCCAGTATGTGGCACTTGTGTGCCTGCAGGTTCCACCAGCATAAGGTTATGTGGTACCTTTAACTTCAGCAGACTCCTCCCTGCTGGGGGTGTGGTGGAGACAGTGAAAAAGTTGTAGGCTGACTTTAATTGCTTCAAATTTCCAAGCCCTGGGGTCTTAATTCCTTGAGGGAGGAAATCCCCCTGAGCTGGGCCCCACCCCTCTCCTGGGGAAGGCACAGGCTCCAGACAAGCTCTCCAACAAGCTTGTTTCTGCCTATGCCTGGGGCAGTTGCAGCCTGAGAAGCCTTGCAGCTGTATCCAAAGGCAGTCAAGCCTTTGTAGAAACACAGCCACAAAGAAAAAAAAAAAAGAGAAAAATCCTTTTCTGAGCAGGACCCCCATTCCTCAGGTTTGCCAATCAAGAGCATAACTTGGTATGTTGCTTTGTGTACCTTCAGATCCTATGTGCTCCCTTCTTTCCTTCAGAACCCAGACCCTTTCAAGCATTATGTGCTATCCAACCCAAAAAACTTCTACTTCTTTTATTCTTTTTTCTTTTTCCATCAGCCCTGCCCCCTCGGCGCCAGGGAAAAATCAGCAACCTCCTCTTTGACCAGGTTCACCTGAGCTGGGGAACATAAAATGAAAATCTATAAACTAACTGAAAGAAAATACATTAGAGAAACTAAGGAAACATAGATTTGGCAATAATTTTTTTTAAGATACATTAAAGTACAAACAATGAAAGAAAAAGTTAAGTTGGACCTTACTGAGATAAAAACTCTTACTTTGTCAAAGACAATATTAAGAGAAGATAGATGATCCACAAACGGGGAGAAACATAAAACGTGATAAAGTGTTTACATTGAAAATATGCAAAGAAATTTTAAATGTCAAAAATAACAAAACAAAGCACCCAATTAAAAATTGGGCAGACAGGGACACATTCCAAAGGAGGCATTGACGTGGACGGAGTGGAGCTAGGTGAGGTGGGACACGCTTCAGGGAGGGGAAGGTAGTAGCTGGATGTTGCCCATTCTCTACCATTTTCCCACTGTCCCAACTTCTCACAGGCTGGGGCTCTCAGGAAAGTCTCTGCCTGCCCATCCCCAGAGCCACACTGTTACTGCTGCCTCTTCTCTGTGCTTGTTGTGAGCCATAAGTCCCATATAGTGCGGCACTCCCCAGTTCTATGAGCTTCTTTCTCCTGGTATCATTATGAGGCCTTCTGCCATGAACAATTTTCCTATTACAGTCTATGCAAATGGTGTATTAGTTAGGGTTCTCTAGAAAAACAGAATCAACAGGGAACACTCGCAAATATAAAATCTGTAACATGTCTCACATGACTGCCGGAATGCAGAGTCCAAAATCTGCAGGGCTGGTTGTGAAGCCAACGATTCCGATGGAGGATCTGGATGAACTCCACAGGAGAGGCTCACCAGCCGAAGGAGTAATAGAACCTTTCTGTTCTGAATCCTCCTTAAAAGGCTTCCCGTGATTAGATTAAGCATCACTCATTGCAGAAGACACTTCCCTTTGGCCGATTACAAATGGAATCAACTGTGGATGCAGCTGATGTGATCATGGTCTAATTCTATGAAATGTCCTCATTGCAACAGTCAGGCTAGCACTTATCCAACCAGACAAACAGGTACCACCACTTGGCCAAGTTGACACATGAACCTGACCATGACAAATGGTAATGACAAGAAATTTAAGGGAAATAGACCTCCCTGCCAGCCTTCCTGTGTTCCCCATTTTCACCAAATTCCAAGGGATGTCACTGAAGCAGAGGTAATATCACTAGGTCTGCCATTTGGCAAAGTAACTAATCTTTTGATGTTGACAGGAAAAATCCAAGCTTTCTTAGAAATGGCTTCTGAGAAATTTGCTATAACCATCATGAACTATTACACTCCCTATTATGCCTCACCTTCGAAGCCAGCCTGTTTATATTTCAGTAGTCCAATCACAGAGAACTCAAGACTGAAAATCTGCCTAATCAAGCCAGTACCAAGCTGCATTGCAGGCCATCAGTGCTGCCAGGCAGGAAGCCTGGCCCTTACAGGAGCTCCTGTAAATGAAGGCACAGTCCTGCCTGCAGAAAGCCCTGTCTTCTAAATAATTATTGAAATTTTCTCTTATCTTATTACTCTGGAAGTTCTTCATTGGCTATCTTCTAAATTTGGCTTGGTCTGGAAGATTATCAACTTTACAAAGAATAATCAGTTTCAAGCTTTGCTTCAGTGTTCTGACAATGCAAATTATGCTGAAGTGGTTCTGAATGGCCAGAATATCAGTAACACATGCTGCAATCTGCTCAATGACTTTTCCAAGTTTAACAGCCTTAATGTGAAATATAATAATGACAAAAGCAGAGACTTTGCTCACTTGGAACTTCCTACTGAAGTCAAACCTTGAACCCCCATGGCTTTTGGTGCATCCAGTATCATATCTTCACCATATGCAGGACCAGTCACTGGATTTCCTCAGGCTATGCATCTTTCAGACACAGGTGTTTCTGGAGCTCTTAGCTCTCTCACAATCACCTCCTCTCCTGCACTGGAGGGATGGTCATTCCTGGGGCCAGTGTGATGCCAAGAAATTCTGTTCCCCTCATAACTAACCTCAATCCTGATCTTATCATACCACAAGGCTCTTTATTCTATGGGACTATATGAAGATTATGTTCAATTTGAAAAAAAGTGCCTTGTTCAAATGGTACATGCAAATCAAGCTCATCTAGCAACAAGCCACCAGAGATGTCAGACTTTATGGAATAAGTACTTCTTGCTACACTTTCCATCAAAAAGCTCAGCTTCCTTGAAATGGACAAGAAAACCAAGGGCTGACTAAGTATTTCAACAAGAGTGCTTTCCCTTACTTTGAAAAGCCTGGCTCTAAAAACTTCCAGAATATCTTTACATCATTAGCCACTGTGCATCTTTCCAATGTCTTCCTTTCTGTTAAAATGGATGACCTGGAAAACCACTTCACAGACATTGGATGTTCAGTTAAGGCTTTTAAATTCCTTCAGAAAGATTGCAAAATGGTATACATTCAATTAGGATCCACAGAAGAAGCAACCCAATTTAAAACATTTAGGTCTCTCTTATGGTTTGATAGATTTTTTTAAGTTTTTTTTTTTTTTGGTAGGTTCTTTTTAGAAAAGTATAATTTCAAGAGTTTTTGTACCTGTAATCTCTTCTACTTATTTTGAATTACTGTGCTTTATGTAAAATACAAATAGAAAAATGACCCAATATCTTCATTGATAACTTAGCAGAGAGTATCAGAGTTACCCAATAGTTCCTACATAATGCCATAAATTGTTTAAAACTAAAAATTATAATACATTATTTGGAATGACATTTCTGGTTTTGCTGTTGAAAGCTGCAGTTTACACAGTTTGAAAAACACAATTTCTGCCTGCATAATTACTTCATGGAGCAAGGTCTTCTTTAGCCCACCTAGGATGATGATCCTTTTGGGTAAAGGCCCTGCTTCAGTTGATCAGAGGAAACTCTCATGGATATCTGTGTGTGAGTACAAATTTATATCAACTTTTTAAACCTCCTAGTCACTAGGCAGCAATGTTTATTCATTGAGTATGTCATCACAGTTTCTCTTCTGTTCCCACTAATTTGGATAAAGGATGACAAACAAATGTAACTTTTTTTCCAGTGACTCACTTAAAAACCTTCTTTTGCCAAACAATCAGCTTATCTCTTAGGCGACCTAATGTGTACTGCTATTTTCAAGGCCAAGAAGAGACAGCATGACTGCATAAAGGAATTTTTCTTATTCTTTCCTTTGTCCACTAGACTTAAAATATTCTACCATTGTGCTTAAAGAAATACACTTTAGATTGCACAAGGCTTTTCCTTTAAAGAAAATTGAACTCATCTGTCTATTTGCAGACTTTTTTCAAAGCAAATTCTACCAACTAGTTGTGAATAGTTTAAAAAATAGAAAATTAATAAAATACTAGTTTGCGGGAGGTTTTATAGAGGAAGCAAAACAAACCAGAATTAAAGTTAATGTGCTTTCTTCAGTAGTTTTACTTGAACTTTTGTTCCTCATTCAGACTAAAAGTAGTATCAATATTCTGTTTTTCAGGATATAATATATGATACTGTTTTGAAGGACTGCATTCCTACAGATTATTCAAACAAACAAAAAAAAATGCGACTGCATAAATATGGTCTCAGTTACACTTTGGTCTTTATCTCATAATAGTCATTATATAGCATTATGTAAGTATCCAAGAAGAGAGCTGCTTTCTGTCTTGTGGTAGTCAGCTTGGTTTTTATAACCTGAGGAGGTATATGTTACAGAAAATAGCATAGTTGTCTGGTCAAGTGACCTTGGTGATAATACTTATGATTGAAAGCAACTTTATGGAAAGCTGAACTCAGCACTGTAAACAGATTTTTAATTTTAAGTTGTGGCTATATGTAGTAGTTGTAGTAATAAATATTTAAATAGCTGTTCTTTGGTATCATTTAAAAAATCATATTCTGGCCTTTTCTCCATTATCATTGTGATCCAGATCTTTAAAAACTCATCCCATATCCTAAAACTACTAATTATAAAGATTGGGACAAAGCAAGGTTTTGCATCAAAATGTCACTTCATTACTCTGACCAAGGGTAACTCATCTCTGTTAAGCATTTTACCCCATTCTCCTCTCTGAAAGAAGATCCAGTGCAATGAGCCTTAAACTGCCTCTTTCCTATTAATGAATAGACTATTTAGAGAAATGGGAGTTTAAATGTGAACAAAATGGCTTAGGATGACAAGGTTTGATGGGCATTTTCAGTATAGCACTGCATTCAATGATAAAAGATAGCACAGCTAGGAACCTTTGACATGTTTATGTAGTTTGTTCATTCTGTTTCTGAGAATGTGCATCTCACAGAAGGAAATGCTGTTAATATTTCTAACAATTATTTTTAACCTGTCCAAAAAAAGATAAAAAAAAGACTTTTGGTAACAAGTTAACATATAAAGTGGTTTATATAAACCATCAGTTGTCCTGTATATTTTGATAAGCAGTAGTACCAGCTTTCATTTATAACCATTTGTGACAATGGAAGGATTCTGATTGTTGAAATATACTATGCTATAAATGCAGAGGAGATGAAATACTAAAAAATACAGTTTCACTCACCATGCAAACCATCCTAACTGTACAGTTAATGGCTCCTGGTATAATGTCTTTTCTTAAACAGTATAGCAATGTAGTATGCTTTTAATAAATGTCATGGCATCTGTACTCTCTAAAAAAAAGCCACTGGAATACTTCCACTATGTTATTAAAAAAGAAGACCTACAAAGGATGGGCTATGATTTTGCAGAAGTTATATTAGTCTTCCTGCTTCAGTTCATTTTAATTGGCATAAAGTTCCAGCCCCCAACAATCCTTCTGTTTTGGTGTTGTCATTTTCTTTCCTTTTTCTCCAAGAGTGGCAGTAGTCTCCAGAAATTTTTCATGTGGTTTGCCCTTCCACTGGTTGTCTTGATAGATTTCCAAAAAGTAAATTCAATTCCTGGCACCTGAAGTTCTAGGTCATCAACATCACCACCTGTCCAAGGTTCATATCCCTCCACCTTGTTTACAAACACTTGAATCTGTAGCTCTTGGGGAAAAGTATTGTTTTTACATTAGATCTGATTTATATCTTTTAAAGAGAAAAATACATGTCCCTAAATCTCCAGGTGATGTTTATTTTAAAGTATATTCAACAGCACATATGAAGAAAATATTTTTATTTTATTGAATAAACTATTCAATAACTTGATATCATATGAAGAAATAAAGATCTCTGTTAAAGGTAAATACATGAATTAATATAAATGCCATTGTTATATTTTTGGCTTGTAACTCCATTCTTTTTACTTCTTATGTGGTATAAAATACAAATGCATTAAACCAAATCTGTTTGACATACAATGTATAAAGATGTAATTTCTAATAATATAAGGCAGGGCTAATGGATATAGGAGTTGAGCTTGTGGGTGCTACAGAAGCAAAGTTGATATCAATACATACTAGATAGTCATAGATTTAGTATATTAAAGATAATCTCTATGGTAACCAAAAGAATACATCTAAAAATATATGCAAAAGGTCATGGGAAATCATTCAAAATTGTTAATTAAAAAAGATAAATGATAAACTCAGTAATGGAAGAAATAAGGGACAAATATGGTATAAGATAAGCAAAAGTAATTAGCAAAATGGCAGGCATAAATCTCTCATCAGCAATTACTTTAAATGTAAATAGGTAAAACTCACTGATAAGAAGGCAGAGACTGACAGAATGAGAAAAAATATGGCCCAACTGTATGTTGTTTACAAGTGGCTCAAAGGTACAAATAGGTTCAAAGTGAAAGAATGGAGAAAATATTCCATGCAAATAGTTACTCCATGCAAATAAATCAAGGCACTTACAACACAATGAAATATTATTTGACCATAAGAAAGAATGAAGGTATGAGACATACTGCAACATGTAGGAGCTTTGAAAACATTCTGCTCAATGAAATGAGCAAGACACATAAGGAGAAATTTGATATCACTTATAAGAGATGACTAGGAATAGCAAAGTTGCAGAGATCTGAAATAGATTAAAAGGTTACCTGGGAATGAAAGGAGAGGGGTGAAGGGAGTGTTTGGAAAAAATATATGTAATAGTTACTGAAAGAGAGATTGGGCAGCTATACTAATATAAGATAAAAAGACTTTGCCAAAACTGTTATAGCATATAGATGAATCATGTATTTTAATCCATTCCACCTATCTGTGTCTTTTGACTGGGGAATTTAATTCATTAACATTCAATGTTCTTACTGCAAAGGCAGTTCTAAATTCAGCCATCTTATCATTTTTTTTGTCATCTATTTTGCTCTCTCTCTCTCTTTATATCCTTTAAGTTACCCTCATTAATACACCTCAATTCTGTTCCGTCCTCCACATCTCTCTCTCCTTTCTTTTCTTTTCATTGCAGAACGAAGCTAAAGAATGGGAAGCAATTGCACGATGTGTGCAAACTGTTTCTTGGGGTTGAACATGAAATTTGGAAATGAACAGAGGTGATGGTAACACATTAATGTGGGAATAATTAACAGTGCTGAATGTTGTGTAAATGCAGTGGAAAGGGGAAATTTAGAGTCATATATGTTACCAAAAGGAAAGCTGGAAGTTAAAACATGGGAATGGATAACACAGTGAATCCTGTGGTGGAAAAGTCTATGATTAATTGTACAAATATTAAAGAGTTATTTCATGAAGTAGAATAACTGTCTGGCACTATTATAAAGAACTTATAGTAATATGGAAAACATGTACCTATTGCAAACTATGGACTATAGTTAACAGTAATTTTAATTCTCTTTCATCAACAGTAACCAATGTACCACACTAATGCTATTGGTCAATAATGGTGGAGGTTATAAAGGGTATGGGAGGATTTGGGTTTTCTTTTTTAGTTTTATTTCTTTTCCAGAGTAATGAAAATGTTCTAAAATTGATCATTGTGTTGTATGCACAATTATATGATGATCTGTGAGCTAGTCTTTATATATTTCAGAAGCCTTGTATGGTGTGAGTATATCTCAATAAAACTACATTAAAACTATAAAGAAAGATAAGAAAAATGAGAAAAACATGTTACAATGACAAAGAACATTATACATTGATTACAGATCCAATTCATCAAGAAGGCATAACAATAATAAGCACTTAACACCTAACAACAGGCCCTGGAATATATGAAATAAACATTGACAGAATTGAAAGGAGAAATAGATGTTTCTACAACAATAGTTATAGATTTCAACACATTACTTACAATAATGGTAAGAACATCTAAACAGAATATGAATAGAGTGCTGGTTTGAAAGAATGTATGGACCCTAGAAAAGCCATGTTTAATATAAATCCCATTTCATAATGGCAGAATAATCCCTATTTAATACTGTATGTTTAAGTCTGTAATTAGATTATCTCCCTGGAGATGTGATTTAATCAAGAGTGGTTGTTAAGCTGGATTAGGTGATGACATGTCTCTACCCATTTGGGTGGGTCTTGATAAGTTTCTGGAGTTCTATAAAAGGTAAACATTTTGGAGAATAAAAGAGATTCAGAGAGGGAAGAGCAGAACGACACAGCCACGAGAAGCAGAGTCCACCAGCCAGCAACCTTTGGATGAAGAAGGAAAATGTGTCTCGGAGAACTTCATGAAGCAGGAAGCCAGGAGAAGAAACTAGCAGATGATGCTGTGTTTGCCATGTGCCCTTCCAGATGAGAGAGGAACCCTGAACTTCATCAGCCTTCTTGAACCAAGGTATCTTTCCCCGGATGCCTTAGATTGGACATTTCTATAGACTTGTTTTAATTGGGACATTTTCTCAGCCTTAGAACTGTAAACCAGCAACTCATTAAATTCCCATTTTTAAAAGCCGTTCTGTTTCTGGTATATTGCATTCTGGCAGCTAGTAAACTAGAATAAATAGGTTTACTAGAAATAGAGGACTTGAAGGGCACTGTGAACCAACTATACTCAGGCATATATAGAACACTCCATCCAACACAGCATACTACCTCTTCTTTTAAGTTCCCATATATTAAGGCACAAATCACATCTCCATGAATTTAAAAACATTGAAATCATAGAAAGCATCTCTTCTGACTTCAAGGAAATGAAGTTTGAAATTAACAACAGAAGGAAACAAGGAAAATTAAGAAATAAGTTGTAATTAAACAAAATTCTCATAGACAAGGAAAATTATAAAATGAGACGAATGAAAAGAACAAAATCATAACATATTCAGAAAACTAAAAAATAACAAACCAACAACTAGATTGAAACAAATGAGCAAGAAGTCTGAACAAACAGTTCTTTCTTTTTTTTTTTTTGAATGTGTATGGTGGGGGTCACATTTCATTCTTCTTCCATGTGAATATCCCATTATTGCAGCACCATTTGTTGAATTTTTGTTTGTTTGTATGTTTGTTTGCTTGTTTTTTTTTGAGCAGTGTATGTGCCAGGAATTGAACCCAGGTCTTCGGCATGGCAGGTGAGAATTCTACCACTGAACTACCTTTGCACCCCCTGTACAAACAGTTCTTTAAGCAAGAAATAAAGACACAAAATAAGCAAATGAGAACATGCTTAACCTCTTTTTCTTCAGGGAAATGAAAATAAAAACTACAAGATAATACTAAATACCTATTATAGTGGTTAAATTAAAGTGAATTATTTGAAGTGGAGGAGAAGTTATGGAGCAACTGGAAATTTTATGTGCAGTGATGGTGAGATGCCAGATATTACACATACCTTGCAAAACAAATTTCCTACAGAGTGAAACGTATACTTTACTCATGGTTCAGCAATAAAATCATGATATTAAATCTAATGTTCACACAAAAACCTGTACACAAATGGTTATAGGGGCTTAATTCATAATCATCAAAAACTGAAAGAAACCCAAATATCCCTTAACTTATTTAGCATCTCATGTAGGACTGATCTAGCGGTACAGGGCTGATCTAGCGGTGTCGAATTCCCTCACCTTATTATTATCTGGGAATGTAAAACAATTTGGCCAGATATAAACACATTTAGCATTTTAAAAATATAGAATCTGTAGGTTTATAAAAATGTCATGCAGAACATACTGAGTTCCCATATACCCTCTTCCCCACATACACATGTTGAGATTTCTCTATTGTTAATATTTTGCATTAGTGTCGTTCTTTATTACAATTGATGAAATGATATTATAATCATACTATTAACTGTAGACCCTAGTTTCATTGGGGTTCACTGCTGTACAGTCTTATGGTGTGTTTTAAATTTTAGGTTACTTTTCTGGTAGCATTCTCTGTTAACCTTTGCAGCTAACAGTTTGGGTTATAATATGTTACAATATAAGTCTATTTGTTTTTTTTTAAATACAAATTAAAGTTTATTGTACAAAATTAAGGCCTTTGTATTCCACAGTTCACAAAGGCTAAAAAAAGACTGGATAATTTTTAAGTTCTTTAAAAAAATTTTGCTTTCACTACCTCTTGTCCTCAACTATTAAAAATGGCTTGACCAAAATAGTATCAAAACAAACACTATAAATAACTCCAAGTCCTTTAAAGAAGACTATCCCAAATGTTATTTTTTGGCGTAGGTGATCTTCATGGCATGGGACGGTGTGATCTTAAATCCTTGTAATGCATCCCTGGCAGCCCCAGTCTGTCCGTCATTTTCAAATTCAACCAAAGCAATGTTGTGTCTTCCAGGTACCAAATGGACTTCCTTAAAACCAGGGAACTGATTAAACAGCATAGATAACATCATCTCATTAGTCTCTTCTGGTAAGTTATGAAGGAATAAAGTATAGTTTGGAGGATAATCAGGAACCTGAGGGTTTGGTGCTACATTTCCTTTGGCATTAGTTGAATTTGGTGTTCCCAGACCAGGCTTTTTGTTTGCAGTTGTTGTAGTCTGTTCCAAAGTTTTGGCTTTTTTCTTTTCTTTGTCAGCAAACATGCCACGCATTTTAGATATTATATCAGAATCTGTTTTTGCATATTGGATTCGCATTGGTTTACCATAAAATGGAAATCCTTGTAACTGTCTCAAGGCATTTGTGGATGAGCCCAGTTCCTTAAATATAACAAAGGCCTGACCCCTCCTCTTCATGGTCTTTAAAGCTACAATATCCGCCACATGGCCAAACTGAGAAAACAGGGCATACAGCGATCTCTTCAACTCTTCTTTTTTAATTTTGTCATTCATATTGTTGATATAAATTGTATGATTGGGTCTGATATCCATGTTTTTGTTTAAATTGTGCAAATAACCTGAGGCCTGCATGGTCTCTCCTGAGGTACGGAAGCCAGGAGTGGAGTCTGTTTGGTTTTATCTTTGAAGTTCATTGAGCATCGTGGATGTGTGTATTTATGTCTTTCATTAACATTGGGAATTTTCAGCCATTATTTCTTTGAATATTCACTTGGCCCATATCTCTCTTCTCCTTCTAGGAATTTCCCATTGCATATATTGGTATGCTAGAATGTTATCCCATAGGTTCCTCTGGTTTTGATCAGTTTGTTCATTCTTTCTTCCTTCTGCTCCTCAGACTGAATATTTTGATTATTTTATCTTCAAATTCACTACTTTTTTTTTTTTTTTTTCCCTGTCAGCTCCAATCTGTCTTAGAAGCCCTCTATGGAATTTTTAATTTCAGTTACTGTGTTCTTCAGCTCTGTTTGGTTCCTTTTCATAATTTCCATCTCTCCATTGATATTTTCTTTATGGCTATCTATCATTTTTTGCATTTCCTTTATTTCTTGTCCATCTTCTCCTTTAGCTAGTTGAGCATATTTAGGACCATTAAAAAAACTTTGTACTATGTCCCAGGTTTGGTCTACCTCACTGAAAGATTTTAATACTTTACTCTCCTCCTTTGCCTGGGACATTGCTTCCTTTGTCTTGGTAATGCTTTACAATCTTCTGTTGAAACCTGAATATTTTGCATTTTAATATGCCACGACTGGAATTTGAAACTGAGGCATTTATTCTTTAAGCTTGTATCTAGCTAGAGTTATGACAGATCTTTTCTTAAGTGCCAGCAGCTAATGAAAATATATTAAAAGAAGGAAAAACAGAAAAAAATCTTGCCTGTGTTTCCAGATTGACCTTGGTGAGCATTCTCTTTCAGAGCTTAACAATATAATGAATTTAGAGAATAACTCCAAGCCAAAATTTATGGGGTTCTCTGATCCTTTCTGCACATGAATCTTGTCTTCCCTAGGAAACAGATTCCTCACAGTTCTGGGCATTGCATTGTATATCCCACAACTGACAATCCTTCCCTTGGGCATCCATGGCTTGAATGCTTTCCTATAGCATTCTTTAGGCAAGCTCTATGACTTGCCTTCTATATGGAGGGCAAGTTTTTGGAAGGCTTGCTAATCATGAGCCCCTGGTTCAGGCCCTCAGGACACCACCAAAGAAATTTGGACAGCAAATGTTCTAGTTTGCTACCTGCCGGAATGCAATATACCAGAAATGAAATGGCTTTTAACAAGGGGAATTTAATGAGTTGCTAGTTTACAGTTCTAAGGCCGAGAAAATGTCCCAATTAAAGCAAGTCTATAGACATGTCCAATTTAAGGCATCTGGGGAAAGATACCTTGGTTCAAGAAGGCCAACAGCATTCAACGTTTCTCTTTCAACTGGAAGGGCACATGGCGAACATCGCGGCATCTACTGGCTTTCACGTGGCTCTACCAAAAAAAAGAGGACTCTCTCCAAATGTTTCCTCTTTGAAAAGATTCCAGCAAGCAACTCCACCTTCAGTGGGTGGAGACACACCTCCATGGAAATCATCTAATCAAAAGTTACTACCCACAATTGGGTGGGTCACATCTTCATGGAAACAATCAAAATGCTCCGACTCAGCAATATTGAATGAGGATCAAAGGGCATGGCTTTTCTGGGGTCCACCACAGATTCAGACCAGCACAGCAAACATCCTTCTAGTAGGTACAAGAATGTTACTCTGCTCCAGGCTTGACCAGGCCCAAAGATTCACACTGGGAGCATGGGCCTGCTCCATGCTAAGCAGGTGAGGGGATTGGTTGGTGCCAACCAGGGTACCATGAGATTCTACCATTTTTAAGATGCAGTTTCCTGATTTAGAACTCACCCTGTTATTGCAATCCTTTAACTCTCTTATGAAGCTTTGAGAAAGATGTTTCTGCTTATACTTGTTGGTCTAAACTTCTGTTGGTGCCAACTCCAGGCTCAGTAGAGTAAGATTCTGTTTTTTTGTTCCTATCCCTTCAACTAATACCACCAGTGAAAGACAACTTATAAGGTATTTTTCTCATTTTTATCCTATTTCAGGGTTTATGATCATAAAAATTATCTGGTAAGGAGTTACATTCCTGTACACATGTTTCCCTAATTGAACTAGATTATCTGCCTCCACTCAAGCAAACATCTCTTAAAGCTATTGCTGACTCAACCTCTGATACTCTCCCTTCTGAATGGCAGGACTGAAAGTCCCTTAGTACCTGTCTTAGCCTGGATATCCAGGAGCCTTTGAGGAGAGCTGTGCCCCTAATTTTGACCCAGAAAACTTCACCCCTTGAGATTTTTTTTTTTCTTACCTTGGGGCTAACCAAGAATCTAATGTGTTTTTCTGTGGCCTAAGGCCAAAAGGCTATAAAATGAAACAAAGTTAACCACATATCAAGCCATATTCAATTTCCTTATTGTTCTTGATCAGAGATAACTAGAAGTTTTCTGTCCAGAGGATGCCAAAAGGCAGCGTACAGGTCTGGAGCAAGGGACTTTATGTGATGGTGGCAGGTTTTTGTATATACCATACCATAAATAGTATGTCTGTACCCGAAAGGTATATTTATGAGAACTGATTTATATGAAGGACAGTTGAGTGTAATGTAGCTTGTCTTTTTTACTTTCAAATTCTCATTTATACACATGCTTTGAGGGTACCTTAACTCTTCATCATTTGTACTTTTCTTTTGCATCAGATAGCTAGCTATAAGTAGAGAGGTCTTATTTAAAACAGTTTTTTAAAGTTTATCTTAATATTCTTCCCCCACCTCGAGCTTGTCTGGCTAGCATCATTCCTGAGTCATCTGTGGAATACTGACCTCTCATTTTGTCCTACAAGATTAAATAGAAGTGTTCTTATTCTGTTCTCAGACCTGTGAATGTCCTTGTCACAGTGCCTGTGAAAGTGCCCTCTCCCAGGCAGAAGTCTTGAACTCCTTTGTTCAAGGTGAGCAGACCAACTAGCTTAATAAAAGAGCCCTGTAAGCCTCTTAGTCAATATTTTAGTTGGTATTTTTTAATCTTTATGTTATTTTTTCTTACCCAACCTGTGACTTGTGTCGAGCTGTAGTAAAGCTTTCACCTGCCACATGACACAGCACCGAGTAAAAGGTTGAGTAGTGGTGGTGTCTTTGGCATTTTTTATTTAACAACAAAACAGTTTTATGTCCTTTTACCTTTTAACTCTGGAAACTCCTACAGCTTCTTTCCTAAGTACCAAAGCCTTGCTTCCCTCGTTGCTAAAGCAAATACCATGCAAATGGGTTGGCTTCAGTAAGGGGGATTTATTGGCTCACCATTTTGAGGCCAGGGGAATCCTCAAATTAAGGTATCATCAAGGCAATGTTTGCCCCCAGAACACTGTGGCACTCTGTGGCTGCTGCCAGTGATCCTTGATTTTTGGCTTTTCTATCACATGGTAATGCACATGGCGGCCTCTCCTGGCTTCTGCCTTCTCTTCTGGGTTCTGTTGACATTCAGCTTCTCACTGCTCCCTCTGGCTTTCCCTCTCTCTGTGACCTCCCCTATCAAGGCTTTGGTAATAAAATGAAGACCCATCCCGACTCAGCCGGGCCACACCTTAACCAACGTAATTTCATCACAAGGCCCTATTTACATGAGTTCACACCCACAGGAATGGACCAAGTCAACATGTTTTTCTGGACTACATAACTTCAAACCACCATAGAGGCCATGATGAATCAATGTTCAACATGCACTGCAACCGTGATCCAGTATGTCTTGAAAGCTGAGGCTAGAAATCAGAAAACAACATTAGCTGGACTTTGGGTTCTAGAGCTAGGCTTCTAGATTTGATTTAGTTCCATGAATTGATGCACTCACATGAGATTTATGCTTTTTTTTTTTTCGCATGGGCAGGCACCGGGAATCAAATCACATGAAATTTAGAAGGTGAGAGAAAGCACCCACCTCCCTCTGATTTTTCTGACAGGGGAGGTGGAGGTGCCTGTGTTAGGCTGCTGTTGAGACAGTAAGGAGCAGAGCCTCTGTTTTGTGGGTGTGAATAAGGACAAGCAAGCTTGGTTCTGGAGCTGGCAGCTGCAGCAGCAGCCCCCTGGCTGAAGGAGCTTCCTGACATGGCTGTGGTCTCAAGGCCCAGGGGCTGACAGAATTCAGAAAGCAATTTTCTGATCTTGAAAAAGACAACAGCTCCTTTGCAGGCCCTGATTTACAAGAAGCCTTTAAAAATTTTCTCTCAGAGCTCAGCCTACATTCTGCTTCTTCAGCACTGCCCAGGAATTATTGGAATCATTTAATACCCTGAAATAAATCTCTTTCTGCTTAAATCAGCTGGAATGGATTCTGCTCTCTGAATCCAAACCTTGATCAATACAGAGGTAGAGTTGGAACATGCCATTCACTGAAAACCATATGCCACTTGAATTAAGACATCACCCTAATTTCATTGAGAAAGTAGAGTGACTTCTAAAATTTTCTCCTGGATATATTGCAGAGATTTCACTGATGTTAATATAAAGTTGAAAACAAATCAGAAACCAACTCTATCGTGTTTGTGATATTGCATTAGGGGCCTGGACAGCAGTGACTGGGCTGGTATTTATTCAGCATCATGGAAAGGTCAAAGGCTCTGCATTTGCCAGAAACTAATATTCTGGTCACTAGAGAGACACACACAGAGGTGGGGTAGGTAGGGTGGGGGAGGAAATAATCAAATTAATGTCAAAGACAGTTTTGTTCCCCATGTGTGTACAACTGAGGATCGCTTCTTCATTTCCCTGGACTTCGGTTATGGGGGCAGGTTCTCTGAGAAGTGGACCATCAGCCTTCCCAGTGCCCCTAAACCAGGCTGCCATTTATGAACTGCTACATTGGCATGGGTTCTTTGGCATCAGTGTGACAGTGTTTCCTAATGCCACTCACTTCTGGGTCATAACTCCACTTGGCCATCACTGCAATGATAATTGATTGCAACAAGATTCTCAAGGGGGCACTGGGCCCCCAATGAAACTGGCTACAAATTTTAAGTTAAGTAACTGGCAGCTTGTAGGCCAATCAGGAAACAGCCACATGGCAGCGTACGGCTGGACCTGAAGAAGCTGGTATCCCGAGGAGGCAGCCTGCTGCAGTTCTACAGCATACATGTTTCAATGATTTTGTCCCCTGAATCGATGCTACTACTTTAGAAGAGATACAGATATTTATGTTGGTGGATCATTCTTACCTTTTCCTCCTTCTATCTAGAATGTTAAAGACAAACCGTGGGCAGCAGGACAGGAGTCTCTGAATCCAGATCACATACCCACGTTTGACTGCCCTCCTCTCTGTGTAATTTTCTGTGGCCATCTTCATGTCTCTGGAATTCATGTGCATCTTGAGGTTAAATTGTGGCAGGGCTGTCTCTGAAGAATCAGAATAAGAAAGAAAAATGAGCTGGAAAGTTCTTACCTTGGAGAACCCAAAACCTTTGGTGGAAAGCAGAAATCATCTCTAAATTTACATACAAATAGAAAGGAAAACTGCTTTAGAGCCTTAAGCTGTGGTTGTAAAATGCTTCCCTGGGGATGGAAGTGAGGGGAGATGGGAACCTGGGATGTCCCCAGTGTGTGTCCTCAGCGTGTGCAGGCAGAAGCAGGCTATGCCAGGACCCAGGAGGCCTATGTCCTAGTTTTGCCTGGGCATTTTTGAGCTGTGTGGTCTTGGGGAAGTCACTTAGCTTCTCTGGGCTTCAGTTTCCTCATGGAGATAAAAACAAGAACCCTAACACTCCTGCTGTTCATGAGTAGGACTCTTATCAAGTGGAATTTTGCAAATGTAAAGACCATACCTACTGAGCCTAGTGTCCCCAGGCCACCTCAGGCCCTCCTCTCCAGGAAGGAAATCTCAGCGCTTCACCACCCCCAGTCCTGGAAATGCATTTCAGTAATGGTGTCAAGGAGAAGACAGCACTTCACATTTCTCCTCTGGAGACTCAGGTGAGACTGTTCAAATCTCATGAAGAAAGTCAACATCTATTCTACCCAGGACTAGAAAAGATTAACTGGAGAGGAGTTGGAGAAAGTTGAATGGAGAACCAGGATGAGATTCCATCTCTAAAGATGGGCCTCCAAGGGTAAGCTCCAAGAACAGGCTTGGCAGCAGCCAAGCAAGGGTCTGCGGGACACTTTATGACCCAGCCCAAGGGGACTGGGGCAGGCCGGGTGGGGAGCAGACACCCACATCCAGGATGAAACGGGGCTGTGCAGTGAAATGCCGTCTCATGAAGCACTGACACCAGTGACAGGCAGGCCTGGCTGGGCCAGAGGCTGTGGTCACAGGGGGCACTGACCACACTCAGAGGAGCCCAAGCTTGGTTTAAGGCTTTGCTGCTGCTGTCTTGAAATTCGTAATTTTTGAATGAGGGACTTTGCAAATTATGCAGCTGATTCTGGTCCCACATTACCTTGTCCTTGAGGACAGGAAGGAGGAGACTTTAAAAGAGCCTTTCCAGGGCACCAGGAGTAGACCAGGAAGCAGCAGCTTTGGGCGGTTTCAATGGCCAGGCCTTGGGGACCCACGGCAGTAAGGCTATCAGGAAGTGGTCCTGGAACCCAGGAAGGAGGCTCCCTGCCTCCTTGTGACTCTAGTTTTCAACCTTTCTAGCTATAGCAGAGTGTCCTATGTTGGTGGTGAACATGAGGGGCTGGTTCTTAGATAAAACTCAAATGAACTGCAGAGAAGGCATGTCTACATTGCAGGGGACACAGACCTACAGGGCAGCCAGGCAAGGCCCAAACAAGCTCAGCCACAGGGACACGCGGGCCAAATCCCACCTGGCAGAATTCCAACAGAAAGAAACAAGGCTCTAGGCTTAGGGTTAAACAAAAATGAACAATGATGGCCAAGCAGACAGTGGAAGTGGGCTGCTGAGCACGACCTATCAGTTTACAAACGAAATGGCTGCGGTAGTAAAATTCCAGTCGCAGGGAAGACATGCCCAGTGATGGGAAACCACGGTTCTCCCTCTTTTTTTTTCTTACCCTCTAGGTTCAAGGACTTGTGAATTTTTATTGTTCCGGGCCTATTTCAATAAGTGATATACTCACCTCCCAGCCATCCAGGCTCAAACTTCCACCAGCTCCTCCCCTGCAGCTGGCAATGCTCCTGAGCCACCAGCCGCTTTCACCCCCAGCCACACCTTCCATGGGGTTCAGGCCTCTCTTACTTCTTGACGGTTCTTTTATAACATTCCCCATGTTGGTTTTTGCATAGCTGTTAACACCTCAGGTTCACGTGTGGCAGTAAAATTCCCCTGCTCAAAAGCCAGCAGTGGCTCCCAGCGTTAGGCTTCCTACACTGGCTTCCAGAGCCATCTATAATTTCATTCCCAACCATCATTTCTATGCTGTTCTTTCTCTCTCTCAGGATATTCTATATTCTATCCAGAATACACTGCTATTCCTGTGTTTCCTAGCTTTGTGCCTTTGCTCGTTTCTGCCCTCAGGTGGAAAGCCCAAATCCTGCCCACCCTCCAAACTGGCATCCTGACCCTTGACCACCAGTTGACTAACTCTGTGCCAGATTCAGTTTTCTCTTACCCACTACAGCTCACGTGGTACCTGGCACCTGCAGGCACTCAGGTAACAGTATTGAAAAACACATATTTCTTTGTTCTGTACATCTCGACCCTACATGCTGGTATTCCCTAGGGTGGTACCTTCATGATGCCTCTCTTCTTTCTGCACATCCCTGGAAGGGCTCACAGACTCAGACTCCAGCAGCTTAGCCACCTGTCACATGTCAAAAGCACACCTGTCTTCTCTGTCTCCATCCCCAGAAAGTCACAGAAGGGCTCCATACAGCTCCATCTGGAAGGCACCTTTCCGTACGTGGGGGTGGCTCTATGGGCACCTCAGCTTTGGTATTTTCAACTCCGGCATCATTTACCTTCTACACCCACCCCACCCAACCATCTCTCCACCTGTATGCCCTTTGCCGACTCAATGAGCCATCGCAGCAGCCTCCCTCTGATGTCCTCATCAGTACCGTGTCCCATCAGAACTACTGCAGTATCTCTTCTATCTGTCCCACCCTTTCCATCCCCAAGGTCGGACCTCCATCTTTTCTCTCCTGAGCTATTGCCGTAGCTTCCTCCCTGGCCTTCCTGTGCCCCGCGGGGCCTCTGCAGAGGATGCTTTGCCCCGTGGGCTCTAAGTGCCTTACAGAAGCTCGTTAACCAAGAAGATAATGAGGCTTTTCCAAGGGGCCCAATTTGGGTTTCTTATTTTGTCCTTTGGCTTGAGAGGCCCCAAGCTGTATAAGCTTCGGGACCTTCAAAGTCTGGATCCTCCCCGATGGCCATTTTTTTCAGGGTCCCAAAAATCAGGCTGAAACAACAACAACAACAACAACAAAATGACTGGCAACAAAATTTAAAAAATCACTAAGTTAATAACCACAGTAATAAATATACATTTGTCAACAAAGCATGACACTGTGTATACTTCCTTAAGTGCAAATTTAGAAACTCATAAAAATTTAATTACATTTGGAAATGATTTGTGGGTTTAGTTTTCTTCTCTTTGCAAAATATCCTGATCATCAAGAAATCCTAGCCAAGCATAAAGTAAATGTTGCTCACGGCAAAAAGAGAAAATGACTTTTTGCTCTTTCCAGCCAGCACCGGGCGACGGGACCCTGTCTGGAAGACAGACACAAGCACGGCGAGATGGGGCCAGAGAAAACCCAGCCCAGGCCGGGGAGTGTGAGCCAGGACACCGGCCGCCAGAACCAGTCGGTCCCTGCACTACATGCATGTACGTGCATTTGGCATTGGAGAGGAGGCATATGCACCAAGACAGGCTCAGCCCTGAGGCTGACGTGGGGAACTTCTCCTGATTTGAGCCTTGTGGTCCCCAGACAAGCATCCTCCACCCTGTAACCAGCTCGTCTGCACCAAGACCCTGGTGAAGAATTAATTGCTTGAGCTCAGCAACACAGGAGGCACCTGCCACGGTCCGAGACTTCTCAGCACTGCCCCCGCCGCCAGACAGGGCAAGCTGGCTCCTGAGGAAGAAGGGGCTAGTTCTAGTTCACCAGCTGCCGGAATGCAATACACCAGGAATGAAATGGCTTTTTATAATGGGAATTTAATAAGTTGCTAATTTACAGTTCTAAGGCCGAGAAAATGTCTCAATTGAAACAAGTCTATAGAAATGTCCATCTAGGGAAAGATACCTCGGTTCAAGAAGGCCGATGAAGTTCAGGGTTTCCCTTTCAAGTGGAAGGGCACATGGTGAACACAGTCAGGGTTCCTCTCTCAGCTGGAAAGGCATTAGGTGAACACAGCGTCATCTGCTTAGCTTTCTCTCCTGGCTTCCTGTTTCATGAAGCTCCCCGGGAGGCATTTTCTTCTTCATCTCCAAAGGTCACTGGCTGGTGGACTCTCTGCTTTGTGGTGCTGCAGCATTCTCTGCTCTCTCTGAATCTCTCTCTCTTCTCCAAAATGTTTCTTCTTTTATAGGACTCCAGAAACTAATCAAGACCCACTCAAATGAGTGGAGACACACTTCCACCCAATCCAGCCAAACAACCACTCTTGATTAAATCACATCTCCAGAGAGATGATCTAATTACAGTTTTAAGCAATCAATATTGGATAGGAATTATTCTGCCTTTATGAAATGGGATTGTAATGAAAACATGGCTTTTCTAGGGGACATACATCCTTTCAAACCAGCACAGGGCTTCAAGCAAATGTGATCAAAGGAAACTCGGAAAAAATATGAAAGGGAAAAAAAATGCCAAGACCACGGCCTTCTGGAGGGGCAGTTCCTGCAGTGCAAGCCTCTTGTCCACATGGCCTTGAGGCCGAGCAGGTGGCTGCGTGCTTAGAGGGCCAGCATCTGGAGGTCAGTTTCAGGAAAATCAAGGCCCAGAACGGCAAATATTAAGTCCTCCTCTCTCCCATCCTTGGTATGTAGTAAAGGCATTTATTGTTATAAAAAATAAATAATAATAATAAAAACTTCCATTCAAAAGTTTTTACCAAAATACAAAGGTATTTGATGTAGAGCATCTTCCCTGTCACTGGGTCTCAGGGTGGCCCCAGGAAGCCTGTGCAGGCAACTGCCTGATGTTGGCCACACTGCAGGGGCTTGTTGATTCCCTCTTTCCTGTATGACATATAATCTCCTTGGGAACAGGTGCAATGGCTTAGTATTTCCTATCCCTGGTGCTTGGCGTAGGGGAGAGAGTAAGTCAGTGTGGAGTAAATAAATAAAAGTGCAAATGCCCCCTTCTCCCTTGGCCGGTCACCGCTCCACGTCCTCACAGAAGGTATCTTCCTCTTGATGCCTTATTTTGGACATTTTCATGGCCTTAGAACTGTAAGCTTGTAACCTAATAAATCCCTGTTGTTAACAGCCAGTCCATTTCTGGCATTTTGTATTCTGGCAGCTTTAGCAAACTGAAACATCAGGAATCACATCCGTCCTTCCCAAAGATAGATGGGGTCTTGGGTTGAATTGTGTTCTCCTAAAAGATAAGTTCAAGTCCAACCCCCTGATCCTGTGGCTTTATTTGGAAATAGGGTCTTTGCAAATGTGATCAGTAAAGATGAGGCCAAACCAGAGCTGGGTGGGCCTTAATCCCAAATGACCAGTGTCCTTATAAGAAGGGAAAATCAGTTACAGACACAGGGGAGGATCCATGTGACAACTGGGCAGGGGTTGAAGCCCAAGGACTGACAGCAAACTTCAGAAACCAAGGAGAGCAGATAAGGATCCAGAGGTAGCATGGCCCCAGAAACATTTTGGATTCAGGTTCTGGCCTCCAGGACTATGGGGCAATACATTTCTGTGGTTCTTAGCCCCCACCCCCCAGTTTGTGCTATTTTAACAGCAGTTCCAGGAGACGTGAGATGTTTGCATTGCTGCCTCTCCTATGGGGCAGGTGCTTCTTGCTACACCAAGGCCGTAACCCCTGAGGCCCCCCCAGCACCCCCTTCTTGGCCCAACCCTTCCTACCTCCCACCCCACCCACTCCTTGTTCTCAGCAGCACCTCACACTGTTAACCTGCATTCTGAAGCACACCCTCTTCCTTCTCTGGGCAGGTGGCCTTTTGGGGCTCCCTCTTGCAAGGCCATCTTAGAGCTGTCCTCATTCTTACCCCTTCTTGCCCTTTCTGCTATGTGGATTCCATGCCAAACATGGTATGTGGCTGTTGTGTTTGGTGAAGGTGTTCTTTCTCTTTCAATTATAAATGAGTAGCATAAATGGTTCACATTCACCTGGGATCAATTAACATCCCACCATCTGCTATAACACAGGTGGGAGAAAGCTGGATATATACAGCTTTATTAAAAAGGTGAAGAGGCAGCCAACTCAATGGGAGAAAATATTTGGTAACCATATATCGGATAAAGGTTTGCTATCTTCTGTGTATAAAGGAACTATATGACTGAAAAGCAAAAGAACAACCCAATTATCAAATGGGCAAAATATATGAATAGACATTTTTCTGAAAAGCAAATACAAATGGATAAAAAGCAAATAAAGAGATACTCATCTTTATTAACTCTAAAGGAAATGCAAATCAAAAGATATCATCTCAGACCTATAAGAATGGCTGCTATTCAACAAACATGAAACTACAAGTGTGGGAGAGGATGTGGAGAAATTGACTTATTCACTGCTAGTGGGAATGTATACTGGTAAAGTCACTGTGGAAGACAGTTTGGTGATTCCTCAGAAAACTAAATGTCAAGTTGCCCTATGACCTGGTAATTCCGATATTAGATATATACCCAGAAGAGCTGGAGGCAGTGACATGAACAGACATTTGCACACCAATGTCCCTAGCAACAGTAGTCATAATCACCAACAGATGAAACAATCCAAGTGCCCAGCAACAGATGAGTGGTTAAACGAAATGTGGTATGTATATATGATGGGATATTGTGCAGCAGTAAGAAGACATGAAGTCATGAAGCATATGACAATGTGTATGAACCTCGAGGATACAACGCTGAATAAAATCAGCCAGACACAGAAGCATAGATATAGTATGAATTCACTATTATGACCCTGGAAAAAGAGAAAACTCCAAATTATATGGCTCAGGAAGAAAATCTGCACTCATATTTAGCAATGAACTAGATGTTACATCTCTGTGGATAAAGAATACAAATTACTTCACAAGCAAAAGTTTCCAAATGTTTCACATTTTTAACATTGACCATTCATAATAAAGATTCTATAAAAGAGGAAAATACATCTCCCCATTGCACACTTCCTACCCAAGGCACATCCATACCCTCCCCAACACACACCCACACACACATAGCCAAACACCTTGACATCAACATAAATTTTTGAAAAATGGATGTTGTTCTATATTTACTGAGATGATCGTATGGATTTTGTTGTTAATTTGTCAATATGGTGGAATACCTTGATTTTCAAACGGTTATAATCTTGCATTTGTGGGGTCAAATCAACTCAAAAGCATTGTGTTATTCTTTTTATATCAAATTAGATTTGATTTACTGAATTGTTTTCCATCTGTGTTCGTGAGGGACATTGATTTGTAGTCTCATATTTAGAATATCTTTGGTATCATTGCAAGGTTGGTCTCATTGATGAATTTAGGGCTATTTATTCTCTTCAATTACCTGGAAGAGTTTTTGTAAAATTTCTGTTGTTTAATTCCTTAAACGCTTGGGAAAATTCAACAGTAAAGCCATCATGGCCTCGAGATTTTATGAGAAGGTTTTGACCTAAAATGGAGGTCAAATCTTTAATGTGTATCCAGCTAATCCAAATAGACAGACCCAAACAAAGAGCATGCGGATAGCTCATGAGAAACTAGGCACTGGATCAAAGTACGAAAAGTGGATATATAAAACAACTGCCAGTAAGGACTTTTATATCTGTTGAGACTTTCTTTCAAAATTGAGGGAGAGAATAAGACATTCCCAAATTAAAACAAAAACTGGGGGATCAATAAGAAAGTATAGGATTTAAATCATACACCAAACTAACTAGCTCTAACAGACGTATATAAAATACTGCACCAAGTGAAACAAAGAACATATTCTTCTCAAGTGTAAGTGGATCATTCTCCAAGATAGACAATATGCTGGGTCACAAAACAGTCTCAATAAATTAAAAAAGCATTGAAATCATACACGGTATATTCTCTGACCATAATGGAATGAAGACAGATATCAATAACAGAGGGAAAAGCTGAAAGTTCAGAAACACATGGAAATTAAACAATATACTCTTAAAATACTAATATGTTAAAAAGGTTTCACAAGGAAAATTGGGAATTATCTTGAGGTTAATAAAAATGAAAATGCAACATACCAAAATGTATGGGATGCAGCAAAAATAGTGCTGAGAGGGAAATTTAATGTAAGCTCTAAATGCTTACATTAAAAAAGAAGACTTCAAATCAGAGATCTAATATCAAAACTGGAAATGCTAAGAAAGAAAAGTGAACTAAACCCAAAGCAAGCATAAGAAAGGATATCACAAGATTAGATGTTCTTTAAAGGATCAGTAAAATCGACAAACCCTTAGCTACACAAACAGAGGGAAAAAAGAGGATAAAAATAACAAAAATCAGAAATGAATAGGGGGCATTAGTACCAATCCCACTGAAATAAAAAGATTATAAGAATACTATGAATGACTGTATGCTCCCAAATTAGATAACCTAGATGAAATGGACAAATTCTTAGAAATACAAAAACTACCTACATTGACCCAAGAACAAATAGAAGACCTATTTATTGCCTCTACTAGAAAGCAATTTCTAGAAGAAAGGAATTAGTCACCAAGAGGTGGGATTTATCCCTGGTGTGCAAGGTTGGCTGAACAAAGGAAAATCAATTAATACAATACACTACATTAACAGAGTGAAGGAAAAAAAGCTACTTGATCACCTTAATTGATGCACAATTTGACAAAATGCAACACCCTTTCTTAATAAAACCACTTAGAACACTAGGAATAAGAGGAAACTTCCTCAACCTGATAAAGGGTGTATCTCTATGGTGAAAGATTGAAAGCTGTTCCTACACAGGAACAAGTGTACCCATTATCATCAATGTTATTCAACATTATGCTGAAAGATATTGCTGGAGGAATTAAGCAAGAAAAATAAATAAAGCATCCAAATTGGAAAGGGAGAAATAAAACTTTAGACTTCCTGTATGTAGATGATATGATCCCATATGCAGAAAATCATGAAAAACCCACAACAAAGCTACGAGAGATGATAAATGCATCCCACACGTTGGCAGGGTACAAGACCAACACCCCCAAGTACTAATGTATCTATGCACAAGCAATGTAAAATTTGAAGAACTCAAGAAAAAAATCCACTCACAATAGCAACTAAGGGAATCAAATTATCTAGGAACAAATATATGCAAGAAAATTACAGAATGTTGCTAAACTAAATTTTAGAAGACCTAAATAGATGGAAAGACATTCCTTGTTCATGCATTGGAAGACTAAATATCATTGGGGTGGCAGTACTACCAAAGCAACTTACAGACGCACTGCAATCTCAATCAAAGCGCCTGCTGCCTCCTGTGCAGAAATGGAAAAGCCGGCGGCCAAACTGACATGGAGCAGTAAGGGACCTGAATAACTAAAGCCATATGGAAAGAGAAGAATGACGTTGGATGACTCACACTTCCCAATCCTAAAATTTATTACAAAGCCACAGTGATCACAATAGCGCGGCTGCCGCCTGGAGCGTCAGGGCGCCGCTGCTCCTGGGCTAGCCCGGCCGTGGCCCTCCGAGCGCCAGCATCTCGCCCGCCTTGGGAGCGGGGGCGGCCCTTCCCCGCCGCACCAATAGGCGAGTCCGGAGGTCTGCGGCGGACAAGTCAGCCCCCAATTGCAGCCCCGCCGGCCCCTCCCCGCGGGGCTGTGTCCGCTCCCCGCCGCTTGGACGGATGGTGGTCTCGTCCCGAAGCAGCGGCAATCACGGGGGCAGCTGCAACTCGAGGACGCCCCGTCTTCCCCAGCGCTCTCTGGTCGCAGCACCACCTGCAGCAGCAGCTCGGGGGAATCAGCGCAGTAAGACAAACTCTATCCAGGACCCGGTGAAGCTGCGTCAGGCATATGGAAAAAGAGTCTCCGCAAAGGCGATTTCGATAAGAAAGGAGCACGGGCAAAGGCTTTGGTTTTGTCGGCTCTGACAGTCCTGCAGGGGTTCGGAAAGCTGTGTCTGCCCTGAGGCTAGTGGGATTCAAGCTCAGATGGGAAAGCAACAGAAACAAGGTCCTACTAACTTGTGTATTTCTAATTTGCCGCTGTCCATGGATGAGCAAGAACTTGAAAACAGGCCAGACCGTTTGGAAAGTGATTTCTACAAGTACATATGCCCAGTTCAACAGAAAAATGGGAAGAAAATTCCCTAAGACACCACCAGCAGTTTCTGCACCTACAGAGCCTTTAATATGCAAGTTTGTGGGTGGAGAAGAGAAGAAGAGACAGAACCCAAATAAATACATCCCTAATGGAGGACCATGGCATAGGGAAGGAGAGGCTGGAATGACACTTATTTATGACCCAACCACAGTTGCCATACAGGATGGATTTTATCCTTCACCATACAGTATTGCTATCAATCAAATGCTCGCTCAAATTTGTGTTACACCGTATATTGCACCTCCTGTATCTGCCTACCTGGTGGCAAAGAAAATCAGGGAAAACAAGTATTGAAGCTCTGCTACCATGGTTCAAAGTTCTTCTTGGATGCAACCTCAACGATATATCCTACAGCACCCTTGTGCCATGTTAACTCCGTCGGTGCAGCACACGATGTCACTACAGCCTGCATTTGCGATCAGCCCTCTGGTCCTACAGGTGAGTCATCTGTCACTAGCAGCACCAGAACATACATACCTGCAATGGCAGCGGTTCGAGGAGCCTGTTTGCCACAGTATGCACATGTGCAGACAACTGTGGTTCCTGTTGGAGAGGCAAGTGGTCAGCAGCAGGTGGCTGTGGGGACGTCTAATGAACATTCTCCATATGCCTTTCAACCCCATGAGTAACAGATGTACAGATGAGCGTTCTTACATGAAGAAGGATGTGGAGGCTGAACAGTCATGGATTTTTCTGATCAATTTTTAAAAATATTTTTATTGTAAACAACAAACATACAAACATTCTTGACATGGTTATAGTCCATGGCTCACAATATCATCGCATAATTGTGTATTCATCACCCTGATCATTTTTTGGACATTTGCATCTCTCCAGAAAAAGAAAGAAAAGAGAAAAAAGTCATACATATAATGCCCCTTACCCACACCATTCGCTGACCTCTAGTATTTCAATCTACTCAATTTATTTTAACCTTTGTTTCCCATGTTATTTGTTTATTTCTTATCCATATTTTTTACTCATCTGTCCATACCATAGATAAAAGGAGCATCAGAAAAAAGGTTTTCATAATCACATAATTACATTGTGAAAGCTATATCATTATACAATAATCTTCAAGAAACAAGGCTACTGGAACACAGTTTCAGGTACTTCCATCTAGCCCCTCTAATACGCCATAAACTAAAAA
This sequence comes from Myrmecophaga tridactyla, assembly GCA_004026745.1. Taxonomy (NCBI): domain Eukaryota; kingdom Metazoa; phylum Chordata; class Mammalia; order Pilosa; family Myrmecophagidae; genus Myrmecophaga; species Myrmecophaga tridactyla. Next base: position 44,012 of record PVIY010006658.1, on the reverse strand, counting down.
GGGGATATCTATATAATGCATAAGAATAACCTCCAGGATAACCTCTTGACTCTGTTTGAAATCTCTTAGCCACTGACACTTTCTTTTGTCTCATTTCTCTCTTCCCCCTTTTGGTAGAGAAGCTTTTCTCAATCTCTTGAATCTTAGGATTTCTGTCCCACCCTGTCAGGGAGGTTTACAGCCTTGGGAGTCATGTCCCACGTAGAGAGGGGAGGGCGGTGAGTTTGCTTGCCTTGTAGGCTGAGAATGAGAGAGGCCACATATGAGTAACAAAAGAGATTCTCTGGAAGTGATTTTTAGGCCTCATTTTAAGGCTTTTTTTGATCAATTTTGTTTTAGGAAATTATTGTTGATTTTGCACAGGTTCTTGAAAATGGTATTCTTAATGAAATCAACTAAAGCTATTTTTACTATGAGTCCTATATGGTGCATAAAACCCTTATATTCACCAAGTAGCTGTTCCCCCAAACAGGATTATTTTAGTGGAAAACAAAAAAAAATGTATATTTTTATCCAATGTTATGATGCCAAAAAAAGAGAAAACTTCAATTTCTGAGTGTGCACAAAGACCAGGAAGACTTATCCAAGTCATGACTGGATTTTTGTGGGTTTGTTTATTTTGTGTTTTAGTTTGTTTTTGTTTTGTTTTGTTTTAGGCTGTAAGAAATGGGCTTACTGAAGTTTAACTTCAGTAAACTTCACTGAAGTTTAACTTGTCCGACTTCACCCATGGTGCTCTGTCTGTGCTTGCAGTGTGACTGTTATCTTCAGTGTTGCAATCAGTGTCTGTTTCTTAGTTTTCCATTTTTCTTTCAACATAGTAGGAAGTGTCATCCTTTTCTATTAATTCCAATATGCCTTTAATCTTTTGATGCTATAGCTGTTTCAGTAACAGTTAATTCAAACTAATGATGTAGAACACTTTGGCCAAATGAGCTGGTCTATTAAGCCTTGTACAAAGCAGCAGCGTAGGGCTTTCCAAAGATAGTTAAGGAAAAGTTGCTGACATTTTGGCTTTGTAAAAATATGTAGTAGGTGTTCGTAATGCTTTTTCCCATAATGTATAAGGTAGAGAAATGCAAGAAGGGAAAAATGTTCTATGTGAAACATATTTTCTGATTGGGAAATCTTTAATAGGGTAAATTGTTTTTAAGGCTGTATGTGAAGAGTTTCTTCTGATAGTTTGATTTAGGATATCTGCTGATGATGCAATGAAAAGTCCTTTTTGCTTTTTTACAGGAAAAAAACCTAACTTGGTGTTCTAGATTTGGTGTAGGTGGCATTGGGTATGGGTATGGGGGTGGGGGAGAGGAGTCAGTGAATGTTTTGTTGTTTCTTTCAACTAATTATAGCACTTAAGAGTGAGAATTATGCCTGAGATCTGGCAAATCAAAAATAAAGAAAGAAAGAATAGAAACACAACATTGTTATTGCAACTAAATGGCAAAAGCTAAAAGTAAGGATTGATTTTCTGACATAAGCCGAGATGTGAATAGAAGTAAAATGATTGTCTACTAGAGAGCACTCTCTCTCTCTCTCTCTCTCTCTCAGGTAAATTTAAAAAAAAAAAAATGACTTGGGACTTTTTAAGGTAACCTGAACAAAGACTGAAGAGTCAACAACCAGTAGCTCCGACCTGTCACAGCATCACATCTTCAGTGGTCAGTATTTTGCCAAACCAGTACACATTTAGGAGAATTTGCCCTTTTTTGTACCTTTGCAATTGTAATTGCTGTATGGACACACAGAAACAAACAAAAAAGCATAAAGGAAGATTTGTAACCAAACAATGCCATACTTTGCATCATTACTACAAGTGTTAAGTGTAAAGAAAAAGACAATTTTTGAAACTATGAAATTCCTTTATTAAAGCATTTTAATATTAAGACAATTGTGTAAGTTTTAAAAGCAGCAATAAATTAAGTTTTCCTTGAAACCTGTGTACTTGTCTGGTCAACTGTATATGATCAATTGTCTACCTCAGAATCTTATTTTCTTTTCTGCTGGGACAGGTTGTTGATCCTTCTTGTTTCCGCAGACTAAATCCTCCTAGCCCAGGAGCTAGTGTTAACCAGCTGTTGTTTTTGAGTATTTTTTAGTTCTTAAATTTTATGCTTGTATTTGATTATAGATGTCAGTGACATTTCATAGTTTCAAAAGTGTATGCTGCTCTGAGAAGTGTAGACTCTAGTCATTCTCATAAGATAAATATGTTTTTGTTTCTGTTTCCTTTTAGAAAGTTGTGGCATTCTTGGTTCTATGCTTCCTGGAATAGAAGCGCTTTGTAAAAGTCCAGACTGGCTGCAGCACTCTCCCTGTACCTAGTACATTCATAAACCTGGTTTGCTTACTACTTGATATTTTTGCATTAGTTAAAACAGAAATTCAATAGCCCAGTTAGAGGGGAGGGAAAATCTGCTACTAGAAATATCTGAACTTAGTGTCATACTCATCTCAGTAAGATTTGGGAAGCATAACCTCTGTACATAAAAAAAAAAAAAGGCAAAAGCTTTCAAAGCACTCTTCAACAAGTAGTTATAGGACAGATCCCAGAGTTAGTCATGGGCTACTATATGATCCTCTCAGATTTGCTTTTTTCTTTCTTTGCTTTGTATATATGTTATATTATACATTATATTATACAATAAAAAGTTTAAAAAATCTGTTAAACATCACATAGTAGATGACCATTAAATTATAAAAATTAATTTATGGAGAAAGACCTTTGTACAGATTGAAAATAATATTTTCATAGAGATATCTATATGATCAAGAGAGTTAATTTTTTTTTTACTAGTGCCATAAACTTGCCAGTGGTAACTTATTTGTCTAGTTCAAGATAACTCTGTAGTTTTGTTTCCTAGGACTTGTTAAATGCTGTCATGGTCAGGTTCCTCTGTCAACGTGGCCAGGTGGTGGTGCCCGGTTGTCTGGTCTGACAAGCGCAGGCCTGTGGTTCCTATGAGGACATTTCATGGACTTAAATCATGATCATGTTGGCTGCATTCAGAGCTGATTATATTTGCAATCAACTAAGGGGAGTATCTTCTGCCATGAGTGTTGCTTAATCTAATCACTGGAAGGCTTTTAAGGAGGATTCAGAAGAGACAATCACTCTTCCTGCTTCAGCCAGCCAGCCTCTCCTGAGAGTTTGTTGAGGAACTTCCTCGGAGTTGCCAGCTTGTGGCCTGCCCTACAGACCTTGGACTCTACATCCCCACGGTTACCTAAACACATTTATAAATTTTATATTTACAGATATCTCCAGCTGATTAGAACCCTAGCTAATACAAATGCCAACAGGTATTTTTGAACTGTACATTTGATCAGGCTGTTAAGCTTTTTCTGTTTTATTTCTTTTGAGAAACTTTGGATGAAAAACATATGAAAATTGTTTAAAAGCAGCATGGTACTGTCACAAGAAAAGACGTATAAATCAATAGAATAGATTTTAGATCCCAGAAATCAAATCAACTATTCATGGCAAACTGATTTTTTTTTTCTTTATTTTGCATGGGCAGGCACCAGGAACCAAACCTGGGTCTCTGGTATGGCAGGCAAGAACTCTGCCTGCTGAGGCACCATGGCCTGTCTACAAACTGATTTTTGACAAGGTAGAAAAGACTTCTCATTTGAGAAAGAATACTGTTTTCAACAAATGGTGCTAGGAAAACTGGATCTCCATTTGCAAGAAATAGAAGGAAGACCCTATCTCACATCAGATAGGAAAAACAACTCAAAATGGATCAAAGACCTTAATATGAGACAGAACTATCAAATTCCTAGAAGAAAATGTAGGGAAGAATCTTAGGCAATGGTTTAGGCAACAGTTAGGCAATGGCTAAGTAATGGTTGTGTTAGGCAATGGTTTCCTGGCCTTTACATCCCATTTGCAAGCAACAAAAGAAAAAAATAGATAAATGGGACCTCAAAAAAATTAAAAATTTTGTACCTGAAAGAATTTTATCATGAAATTAATATGAAAACCTACACAATAGGTGAATACATTTCAAAATTACATATCTGATAAAAGATCAATATTGAGAATACATAAAGAAATCTTTCAATTTAAGAACAAAAAGGCAAACAGCCCAATTAAAAAAATGGGCAATAGATTTGAACAGTCATCTATCCAAATAAGAAATTCTAGAAGGATATGTTTAGATTACAAAGTTTGGACAGGAGATTGTGACTTGAATGAAAAAGTGAAAGTCTCTGGTATATGTAATTCCATGGGTAAATGCAAAAACGAATAGTATTGTATCTTCAGTATATAACTCTACTCTTTATTTCCTATAAAATTTATAATGCAATTGAATAAGACATAAACATATTTCCTTGTAATGGAAATCCATAATATAAAGAGGGAATTTATGACAAAAACAACAAAAAGAGGGGAAATAAAGAGGGATACTGGAGCAGAGACAGAGTACGCTATTGAAATTAATTTGGTACATTTTCAAACTAGTAGATTATAGACTTAGATTGATTAATACAAACTTCACAGTTACCAGAAAGAAAATATAAAAAATATTTACAGAAGTGGAAAGGGGATAAATCAGGCACATCAAAAGGAGGCTGCAATAAAGGATAAGAGAAACCGAAAATATGTAAGATGTATAAAACAAATGACAAATGACTGAAGTAACTCTTGCCTTATCAATAATAACACTGCATGTAAATGGATTAAACTCCCCAATCAAAAGGACACACATTGGCAGAACTGATAAAATAAAAACAACCCAGCTATGTGTTGTTTACAAGAGACTCACTTTAGACCTAAATATACAATTTGGTTGAAAATGAAAGGGTAGAAATGAACACTCTATGCAAATCCTAACCACAAGCTATGCTAAAATCAGACAAAATAGACTTTAAGCCAAAAACTGTTTCAAGTGAAAACTTGGACTCTATAGAGTAATAGAAGGGTCAGTACTCTATAAGAAGAAATAACTGACCACTTTCAATTGAAAATAAGAATGAAGAAAACAGGTAGGCAGAAGGTGATAAACCCTTGAAGTAGCTGAACACATGATTACTGCATAGGACACAATCCATGGAGGAAAATGTAGCTAAAAGTTGAGAACAAAACTCAGAGTCATTTTTAGTAGTTGTGATTCTACTGGCAAAAACAGAAAGGTGTGTTCAGCATTCACAGCCACAGTTAGTGCATTTCCATCCCCACCAAAGTGATGACGGAGCGTGTGAGTCCGCATGAATGGTATGTTCCTGAGTGATCAGCCAACACGAAGTCCGTCTCCTGTGGAATTAGCAGTTACCCACCAGGTACACTCAGACGATGCCTCATTTATCATGCAACATTTCCGTTCTCCTTGTGCTTGGTGGCTCCGGTTCCCTCTTACATGTAAAGGAAGGTCTCAGGCAACTGGGCATGGGAGGGAGAGTAAACACTGAAGGCAAGAGTTTTCTGGCATGTTCCTGAGGAATCTGGAAACTTAAAAAATGATCCGTGATTGCATCAGTCATTCTTTGAAAAGGCTTTTCTCTCCAGTTGTCTGGTCATCCAAACAGATCCAGTTACTCTGAACTTTTATATCTGATTTGCACAGAAAGTTCTGAAAAACAAGTAGGGTTGACACAGGTGAAGAAATGGGGCTGATTTTCCAGTTTCACCTTCAGCTTGCACTTCAGTTATGAACAGACTTGAAAGGAACCACGTAAAACTTCCAAGTCGCTCTGTGAACACTGGCACATCCCTTCCTCTTGGAGACTGAAATTTCCTATGTGTAAATAAAGAGGATTATCTCTGCGATCGTGGGCTCATTATTGGCCTGGCAGTCTGTGGTGCTGGAGCTGCCCCCAGAGAATGAAGGCCATGCTATTTAAAGTGAAGCTAGGAGGTGCTCTCTCCCATCTACTCTCTCCGGTTACCCGTGCAGGCTGAGACCCTTCCACCCTGGCTGACTCACCTACATGAAGAAGCTGCAGAGACGCTCCCATGATGAGCGAGGCCAAGAGATGCACTGCAGGAAAGTTGGGTTGCTTTTACTCTGGGGAAGATCTATGTGAGCTACGATAGGAACAGGAGCAAAGGGCTAGGAGTGGAACCAGCAATACCTTTGCCTTTTCCCAGGGTTTAAGTAGATGCTCCCTTGTCTCTGCCAAACTTCCCAGATTCACACCAAGGGGAGCATCCTCGGATGGTACCAAACAAGAGCCCTAAAACCTGACTCCTATCCCAGCTCCCTGTTCTCCGCAGCACAACCCTCCTGCAGCCCTAAGCCAGGTCTTGAAAAGAGCAGCAAACTGTGCAGTCAGATGGAGACTAAAACTTCAGCATCATTTTAGAGTTTGGTAGAAGTCTTTGGCATTTCTAAATATAACCCCTGGCTGAATTAATTCTTGTCAAGGAAAGCTCCACTTAAGTGGGCTGGATGGGTTGGAATTAAAATGCTTGAGGAAGGAAGGAACTTCAATTTGGAATAGATGTCAGGATGGATGTCCAGGATAAAAAGTTTGAGCAGAATTGCTTGGAGATCAGCATGACTGGGTCACAAGAAACATGCTGATGGCTAGTAGAGGTAAAGCTGAATAGGGCGGGAGAGACCAGACCATGACCCTGGAAACCGAAGTAAGGAATCAAATACGTATGAGTATTTTGATTGGAGTTGATAGGTCTTTAGCAGCATCTTGAAATTAGGAGGCCACAGGTATGGTCTCAGGTATGGTCTCAGGGGGAAGGCTTCCTGGTCAAGGTGGAATGAGGGATAAGATTTGGAGCAAGAAGAGTCCACATAATCACTGTGTTATTCCATGAGTGGAGCACTCAGCAGTCAGTCATCTCAAGAATACCAGCATTTGTCAAAGCCCATGGGAAATACTGGCAATAGGAAATTGAATTGGAAACATAAACTTGAGACTCAGTTCCTACCAAGATGCTGAATTAGGAGAGGCTGCTGGTTCTGTCCAATGAAATCTGCTCCTGAAAATAATTGTAGAGAAATCATAATACCTAGAAACCAACAAACCCACAATAATAAGAAATCTCTGAGAGGATAAAGGCTGTTTTGGACGGGGATGTGCATATGGATTTGCGTGGATGTCTGGCACACGTGCATGTTTTTCAGGCACAGCAGCCTACATGTCATTTGCATGTGCGCCTGTAGTTGGAGGCGTGGGTGGCTGCAGCCTGAAGCACAAGAAACCCCGTCCAGTTGTGACAGGGGAGGATCAAGGGACTGTTTTCACACATGTGATTGACGCTCCTCAGCTACAGCCTTGAGAATGTACCTGCTTTTATCCTGTCTAAATGTCAGTACAATCTCCTAGTAGTTTTTGAAGAAGTGGGCAACATCTTGAGATAATGACCAAAACTCTTTCCTTAAATGAGTGGCAACAATTTGCATAGTCTTCAGTGGGAGATTCTTTGGACTTTACACCTGAGAAAAAGACAAAAAGAAAGGACAAATGGTAATCCTACCTTCAATCTGTTAATATAGGACTTTTATGCAGGCAACCATGTGATGGAAATAAAAATGAGAAACCACTCATTGTGGGCTAGTGAAAAATAAATAATAAAGCATAATATAGAGCAAGTGTTTTCTATGTTGTAGTGTGTTTTCTTATACTGAGGGTGAAGGTGTACATTATTGCAAAACTGTTTGAATTCAGTTTGATCTTATATAGTAAAGCACTATGGTGGGTGTGCTGGTGTGAAAGGATTACACACCCTAGAAAAGCCATGTTTTAATCCTGATCCATCTCACGTGGGCAGCCGTTTCCTTAAGCCCTATGCAGCACTGTACATTGGAACTTGATTAGATTATCTCCATGGAAATGTGGCTCTACCCATTCCAAGTGGGTCTTGTTTTGTTTACTGGAATCCTTTAAAAGAGGAAGCATTTTGGGAAGAGATGAGAGAGGCATGGGAGAATGACAGCAGAGCGCCCACACTGTCAGAGACCTGGGGAGATGAAGAAGGAAAACATCCCCAGGGGAGCTTCGTGAAACAAGAATCCTGGAGAGAAAGCCAGCAGACATCACCATGTTCACCACATGCCTTTCCAGTCAACAGAGAAACCCTGAACTTCATCAGTCTTTCGTGAATAAAGGTAACCTCTTGTTGGTGCCTTAATTTGGACATTTTTATAGACTTGCTTTAATTGGGACATTTTCACGGCCTTAAAACTATAAACTTGCAACTTATTAAATTCCCCTTTCTAAATGTGTTCCATTTCTGGTGTATTCCAGCAGCTAGCAAACTAAAACAGTGGCATTCCTTAAGATCCAGCAATTCTTTCTATTGCAATTGAGCCAGGGGCTATATGGACTGGTCTGATGAATAAGCATTGTTTGCATTATTATTGTATTAATGAAACCTGAAAACTACTAAAATATTCTTTAATGGAAAAAGAGATTGTGGCACACTAACTCCTTGAATGCTATACAAAATGGAAAAGAGGAGAAATTATGGCTATATACACCAACCTGGAAGAATCTTGCAAATCAAATCTTCAGCAATAAAATCAAGGCCCCAAAGACTTAAAGCATGAAATAATTTATGGGTAAGTTAGAAGGTAAGTTAAAAATTCAATACATTGTTTAGGGACTTAAAAATATGATAAACCTCCCAAGAAAAGTAAGTAATTGATAAACATTAAATTAAAAATAGACATTATGTTCTGGGAGTGAAATAAGTGAGTGTGGATATTGTTCTATTACTTACCAGCTGGTGAGTGAACTGGTCTTTGATAATTAACTATTCTATTAAATTAGATGTTGTTAAATATTTCCTTGAAATATTGCTAGTGCAACTGTAGAACTGAAGTTTTAGTTTACCTGAAATTTCAGTTGAAAAAGCCAATGTATTTTAGCAACTGAATACCACAATGTCTGACATTTCATTGTTTATGGTAAGAATAACTATTTCTTTCAAAAAACTGCTTCACAATAAATCAAGTAATACTAAGAAAAATTATTAAAAGATAAGAACATGACAGAAAAGAAAAGGAAAAATACATTGGTGTAGAACACTTAGGAGAAAACACTGCATCAGAACAAATGAAATATTCCATCAAACGGAAAGTTTGGCTCCAAATGGACTAAGCTTAATGAAGTTCTAATCTCTACAGACATGACACAAATGTAGGCATCACAGGGCTCAGGCATAAGAGGGCAAGTTAGCAGATAGGGATGAAAAGGAGGTGGCAGCCCCCAGGAAAATGTGTAAAACAATGAAAATGGTTTCCGATGGGAGAAGAATGTGGGATGAAGGATACAGTGGTGTTGTTTTCTTAATAAAGAATTTTAGGACTATTTAGCCCTCCAAACTAAACCCCAGGCAGCCCCTAATCTTTTTACAGGCATGTCTGAGATATTGGGGGTTTGGTTCCAGACTACTGGAGTTCAGCACACATTGCAATGAAGTGAATTACATGTCGTTCCTGGTTTCCCAGTTGTGGTAGTTAGGTTCAGGTGTCAACTTGGCCAGGGGAAGGTGCCTAGTTCTGGTGCTGTGGACATGAGCCGGTGGCCCGTGAACCTCATCTGTTGCTGATTACATCTGCAGTCGGCTAGGAGGCACGCCTGCTACAATGAGTGACTTTTGACTTAATTGGCTGGTGCTTAAATGAGAGAGCTCAGCATAGCAGCAGCTAAAGCAGCTCAGCATACCTCATCTCAGCACTCGCAGCTCAGCCCAGGCCCTTTGGAGATGCAGAAAGAAATCACCCTGGGGAAAGTTGTTGGAACTCAGAGGCCTGGAGAGAAGGCCAACAGAGATCACCCTGTGCCTTCCCACGTAAGAAAGAACCTCAGTGGTAAGTTAGCTGCCTTTCCTCTGAAGAAGGAACTAAGGAAATCTCCTATTATTAAAAGCCAATCCATCTCTGGTGTGTTGCATTCGGGCAACTAGTAAACTACACCAGTGCCTATAAAAGTTCACAACATGCTATAGAATATTAAGTGTGCAATCGAATTCTATTTTTAAAAAAGAGTGTACATCCCTCAAGTAAAAACAACGGGATAGGCACAGCTGCAATGACAACCGCGGTGGGCGGGGGGGAGGGCGGGGAGGTACCCAGCGCTGTGAGCGAAGGGGAGGGGCGGCGAGAGGCGCCCGTGGCCTCAGTTGCAGCAGCCACCGCTCCGGACAACGGAAAAGAATCCCGGTGGCCGTGGGTCCCGCTGGGTCTCAGCGGCTGTCCGGAGGGCGTGGCGCGCACCCGCGCGGGGCTCCGCGGGAGGCTACCGGACCCAGCCGACTTCGGGGCCTCCGCGGCCGCCCAAGCTCTCCCCCTTGGCCAGTGCGCACTTTGGCTGCGGTCGTCCCCTCACCCTCGCGGCCCCTAGTGTGCCCGGGCCCCGCCACCTGGCGGACATCCGGGCCGGGACGGGCGGGGGACTGCCCCAGGGCCACCGCCTCTGCCTCTCCCCGCCCCTTTGCCGGCCCGGGTGACCGCCCGGTGCCCGCCCCGACGGGACGCGGCACAGCCTCCCCGGGGCCTCCGGAGTCCGAAGAACTAGGAGGGGGTGGCGGCAAGATCAGGACGCGGCGCCGCTACCAGGGGCCGATCAGACCTTACACGCAGGGGCGACCGCGGCGTCGGGGCGTTCTCAGCAGGTTTACAGAGTCCATTAGGAACACTGTGCCGGGATGGCTGCAGAGGTGCTTCAACAGGGATGAAGATGTGCACAGGTGCTCAGCAGACACCCGGGAGGCACCACGTGGGCAGGAGAGGAGAGAAGACGAGCGTCCCACGCAGGCCTCTGGGGAGAGCTCCAGTCCTGGAGATGGGGGGATCACTCCCGAGCCGGCAGCTGATAATGCAGAAGAACCCTCCACAACTAGTACTGCTCAAGACTACACAGACGTATCAACAGGACCTCTTCATCAGCGCCATCTGTGCTTCTCCATGTTGGAATCCCCTGCTTTGCACTGCCAGCCGTCCCCATCATCATCGGTATACCCAATTGGCAGTTCTGGATTTTCCCTCCTAAAGGAAGTTAAAGATTCTACCATTCAGCATGATGATAACAGCTCAACTACTAGTGGTTTTTCTTCAAGAGCTTCTGATAAAGACACAGCTGCTCCAAAGAATCCTTCAGTCCCACCTCGGTGGTCCACAGAGGCTGAGCCTTCTTGTTCAGTCCCACAGCACACTGCTGCCAGCTCAAAAAAGCCGGCATTCAACTTGTCTGCCTTTGGAGCACTTTCCTCATCACTCGGGAATTTTTTGATCCTTAAAACAAATCAGCTTGGAGATTCTCCTTTTTATCCTGGAAAAACAACATGTCAGGCACCAGTTAGAAGACAGATGAAAGCTAAGCAACTCAAATCACAATCTTATGGTGTGACTAGTTTAACAGCTCGGCGAATATTACAATCTTTAGAGAAGATGTCCAGTGCTCTAGTGGAAGCAAAAAGAATTCCTTCTGTTGTTTCGTCTCCCTTGAATTCTCCTCTTGATAGAAGTTGTACAGATTTCATAGATTTTCAGGCTAAAAGGGTTAAGGTGGACTCTCAGTTTCCCCCTGTTCAGAGACTCATGACCCCAAAGTCAGTTCCCATAGCAACAAATCAAACTGCTTATTTTAAACCATCTCTGACCCTATCTCGTGAATTGAGAAAGACTAATGAAAGAATAGCTAACAAGCACAGTTCTCAGTATGAAAAAAGTGTGACACCAGAACAAAATAGAGAACAAGAAAGTGGTTTTCCATATCCAAATTTCAGTCTGCCTGCAGCCAATGGATTATCTTCTGGAATAGGGAATGGAGACGGCAAAATAGGACGAGAGAGAACACACTTCACTGCGTCTGAACTGCTGGTGGAGCAGGAATCAGAAGTACCGGTATTACCAAAAATCTCTCCACCAGTCACCAGTGCTTCACTGCCTGCCTGCAGTTTTAGTTCCTCTGTGATCATGCCTTCCTGCCCATTGCCCACCAGTCCTCCACAGTCATTGGCAGATAAGGTACAAATGACCTCTCCAAGCAGCCTTGGCAGTCCTCTGTTTAGATTTTCATCTCCTATTGTAAAATTTACTGAGGCAGACGTACAGCCTCCATCATCTACTGGATTTACATTTAGTGTGCCTGTTGCAAAAGCAGAATTTACTGACACCAGCAGTACTTCAGACCCAATGGTAAGTACTTCAGCTCAAGATGTCACTGCTATGAATAGTACAAGCTGTAAGAAGCAACCAGCTGAAGATCATGAAGGCCCTTTTAGACATGCAAAATCTCTGAAAGAAGGAAGAGCCCTAGAGGTTCTGAAAAATCCTGTTTTCATATCACTGAAGGCAGATTCTTTTGCTGATCAGCCTATTATGACAAACCAGGTAGTTTATACAAGACCAGCCATAAGTAGCTTTACTTCTAGTGTAGTTGGATTTGGGGAACGTTTAAAAGCTCAATCATCATGGCAGTGTGATATATGTCTACTCCAGAACAAAGTGACAGATGAGGGCTGCGTGGCCTGTCAAGCTGCAAAGTTGCCACTGAGAGGTGCTGCTAAACAGCTTGGCATTGGGACACCAAATATAAATGGCAAACCAACTATCTCCTCATCAGGGACAGGCTTTGGACACAAATTTAAGCCTGCAGTAGGAACTGGGGATTGTGATACCCATTTAACGTACAAGAAACTTGAGGCAATAAAAAGTGTAGCTTTTGAGACACACAAACCAGGAACTGGTGTTAAGCCGGCCCGTCCATTGCCAGTGGCCTCAGAAACTGCTGTGAGCATGACTGCTCCACCTTCTAGCTGCCCTATGACCACTGGTACCTTAAGATTTGGAGATGAGTTCAAAAGACCCAGAGACTCTTGGGAGTGTCCAATAGGGCATGTTTCTAATAATGCAGAAGAAAGTAAATGTGTGTCCTGTATGCCTGCGAAACCAGAGAGTCCATTCCCTGCTTCCAGTAGCAGCATTCTGTCCATCTCTCTGTCATCTGGAAGGCATCTAGGATTGGACAAGTTTAAGAAACCTGAGGGAAGCTGGGACTGTGAAGTATGCCTAGTACAGAATAGAGCAGAGCCTGCCAAATGTGTAGCCTGTGAAAGTGGAAAGCCAGGCAGAAAATATGAGCTTAAAGGCTCTGGTGCATCTTCCTCATCTTCAAACCCGGCGGCCTCATCCTTCAAATTTGTAATCTCACCATCCTCTTCTGGGCCTTCTCAGACTTTAACCAACCCTGGAAACTTTACATTTGGAGATAAAGGAGGCTTCAAAATTGGTGTGTCATCAGATTCTGGGTCCGTGAACTCTATGAGTAGAGGCTTTACAGTTTCTAAACCCACAGCAGATTTTAAGTTTGGAGTTTCATCCTATTCTAAACCTTAAGAAATTGAAAAAGACAAGAATTATGACACCTTTAAGTTTGAACTTTCTTCTGGCTTAAGCAATCTAACTCGTTTAGCTCCATCTCAGTTTGGGGTGTCTGGTCTTGGGCAGCAGGAGAAGAAAGAGAAACTCCCTGAATCTTATCTTGGCAGGCGTAGGCTTCATCGTGGGTGTTATTAACCCTGATCCTGCTGGGTTATTATTGTAGTGACAGCTGAGAACAAGAGCAGCTTCAGCTTTGGAACCACAGGAATTGAAAGTGTTTCAGTGGCTCCCTTCACATATAAAACATCAGAAACAAAAAATTGTCTACAGCCAAAGACAGGCTCACTTTTGGCAATATGGGACCTGCCTCTCTGCCATCTCCCTCAGGGTTTGCTTTGCAAAGGACAGAATAGAAACAGAAAGAGGCTGTCACTTTACATCTCTAGTTTTTGGGAAGAAAGCTAACAATGAAGAGCTGAAGTGCTAACCAGTGTTTTCCTTTGGGAATTCAAAGTAAACCAAAGCTGAGAATTCTTCAAAGTCAACATTTAGTTTCAACATGACAAAACCATCTGAGGGGCAGGCCATGGTGGCTCAGCAGGCAGAGTTCTTGCCTGCCATGCTGGAGACCTGGGATCGATTCCCAGAGCCTGCAAAAAAAAAAAAAAAAAAAAAATCTGAGACAGAATCAGAAAAGTAAACAAAGGCCACTTTTGCTTATGGAGCTCAAACCAATACTACAGCTGATCAAAGAACAACAAAGCCAGTTTTCAGTTTCTTAAACAACAACTCCTCTAGTTCAAGGACTCCAGCCACTTCAGCTAGTTGTGGCATTTTGGTAGCACCATCTCTTTTTCCAGTCCACCTGTGGCCACCTTTGTGTTTGGACAGGTCAGCAATCCTGCGGGCAGCTCGGTCTTTGGTAATTCTGCTGCATCCAGTATATATCAGTCTTTGCTATTTTCTCAGAATAGCAAACCAGCAACCACATCTAGCACAGGGGAGCTGCCAACCCCATTTGTCTTTGGTCTGGGAGCCAGCAATAATAGTCCTTCAATCTCTGATTTCAACTTTGGACCTACAACCACATCTAGCTCTGCAGGACCCTCCTTTGTGTTTGGCACTGGACCTTCAGCTCTATCTGCCAGTCTGGGATTTGGTGCTACCAAGACTCCAACATTGAATAAAGAAAGTGCCAACCAGCCTCATCCCCCAGCCTTTAGATCTGTGTCATCTTCAGTAACAGTATTTTCAACTGGTTCTCGGCCTGCACCACCACCTACTTTTGGCACAGTGTCAAGCAGGAACCAGCCCCCTGTGTTTGCATGACATTCTAGTTGGTCTGCATTTTGCTCTGAAGCAACTCCTAAATTCCAATCTTATTTTCCAACTTGGCAGCAGCAATATAAATTTCAACTTCACAAACAATAATCCATCAGGAGTGCTCACATTTGGTGCACATCCTGTCACACCTGTAGCCCCAGCCCAGCTGTGAGGCTCAGGAGGATTTCTGTTTAACCAGTCTCCTGCAGCATTTACAGTGGGGTCAAAAGGGAAACACATGTTTTCTTCTTCTGGGACTTCAGTTCATGAGATAAAGACTGCTGCTAGACCCAGGAAATAAAGTCACAATGGCTTTATTACCAATAGTTTTATTAACAATAGCTGGTGCCCTGCATTCAGATAAGGAATTGTACTATGTGTTGGAGTTATCTGAAGTCAGATCTGCCTAAGGACACCTTTAATTTTGGGAATTTCCTCCCTGCTCTTTCTTTATAGAAACCCCCACCCCACCTCACCCCTTTAAAAAATAGCTAGACTGATGACTGATTCTTTAGCAAGAATAGTATATGATCTAGCAAATTATTCACTGAGTTTGCCTGTCTGGCTGTACCCAGGAATAGAGCTCACATCTGAATGTCTTTATATAGATCCTCTTTGCTGCACCTTAGTTTGCATTGATACGCGTTTATGGAAGGTTTTGAAATTGTAATTATATTTGAAGAGTTTTTTTTATAGGGTAGAGGATGTTGAAATTAATTGTTTCTGTGCTGAGTTTGTGCAGGTGTACGTGTGAGGTGAGTGAGTTGGGTGCTTTTTGTACTAAAATTTTCTGATAGAAGGAGCCTGATTAAGACTGGTCCATGCTAAGGACTCGTTAGAACCATCTAGTTCTCAGCTTAATATTTATATGCTATTTCTAGATTTTCCTTCTTATAATCATCACCTCCCTTGCCTTTTTATGGTTTATTATAAAATGTGTAAATACCATTTTGTTTCTATACTTTTTGGCATAAAATAAATCCGTGAACTTAAAACTTTAATTTTGTGTTAGAGTTTTTGTTGTTGTCATGTATTTAATCTTGTCTCAGATTTTATTATGCAAATCTCATCATTCTAAGTTGCCTTACTCCATTTGGAAGTTCTTATTTTAAAAATCGTTGACTGTTAAAGTGAATTCATTGGCTTTTCTGGTCCAGTTTTGTTTGGACCAATGTCAGTATTATATGAAGTATTAAGTATATATTTTTATATTTACTGAAGTGGACATGGTGACTTTTTATTTTTTAAAATATTTTTATTGACAAATCTTCTTACACATACAGTCCATATATAGTATACAATCAGTGGCTCACAATATTGTCACAAGTTTGTGTGTTCATCACCATGATCACTTTTTGAATATTTTCATCACTCCAGAAGAAGAAATTAAAAAGAAAGAGAAAAAACTTATAAATACCATACTCTTTAGCCCTCCCTCTCATTGACTGCTAGTATTTTTATTTTGAGGGGAGTGGTGCATGGTCCGGGAATTGAAGCCAGGTCTCCCACATGAAAGGTGAGCATTCTACCACTGATCCATTCATGCACCCCACTGCTAGTATTTTAATCTACACAATATATATTACCCCTTATTCTATTGTTTATTTTTTATCCATATTTTTTTTTACTCATTTGTCTATATCCTGGATAAAAGGAACATCAGACACAAGGTTTTCACAATCACAACAGTTAACATTGTAAAAGCTTTATCATTATACAATTCAAGAAGCAAGGCTACTGGAACACAGATCAGCAATTTCAGGTACTTCCCTCCCGCCACTCCAAAACATGATAAACTAAAAAGGGATATCTAGGTGATGCATAAGAATAGCCTACAGGATAACCTCTCAACTCTGTTTGAAATCTCTCAGCCACTGAAACTTTGTCTCTCTTTTTTTTTTCTCTCTTCTTCCTTATGGTCAAGAAAGTTTTCTCAATTACATAGTGCTGGGTCCCAGAGAGTCCCGGGAGTTCTATCCCACAATGACAGGGAGATTCACACACCTGGGAGTCATGCCCCACATAGGGGCCTGGAACTTTGGATAATAAGGAAGTTTAATATTAAAGCCATGTTTATTACAATATAAGTAATATATTAAACCATGGTATAAATACCATTAATAAAAAACTATTAAATAAAAAACTGTATTGCTAAAAAACACTAAATAGTATATGAGTCTTCAGCAATCATAATCTTTTAACTGGTGGAGAGTCTTACCTTTGAGTTGCTGACAGATCAGGGCATTGGTTGCTAAGGGTTGGGGTGATTGTGGCAATTTCTTAAAATGAGGCATCAACAAAATGTGTCACATTGACTTTTCCTTTCATGAAAGATTCCTCTGTAGCATGCAATGCAGTTTGATGTGCATTTTACCCCAGTAGTATTTCCTTTAAAATTGGAGTCAATCCTTTCAGCACTTGCTGATGCTACATCAATTAAATTCATGTCATATTCTACACCCTTTGTTATCATATCAACAATGTTCACAGCATATTCACTAGTTATAAATTCCATTTCAATAAACCATTTTATTTGGTCCCCCACATGTGTGTCCCAGGTGGGACTCACACTCCGGGACACCTCCTCACTGGAGGTTCTGGGAGAGAGGTGACACTAAGAAGGATTTGAGACCCTGGGTAGCTGTGTTGCCCAGCCTCTAGTCAGGTGTGAGGATGGTGGAGCTGCAGTGGCTGCATCCCCTGATGCTCCTGGGCTTCCTGGCAGCCATGAAATATCCTTGCAGAAGCGGTCAGGCCAATGCTTGCTTGACCAGATAAGTGGGCATGATCATTTGGCCAAATTGACACCAGAACCTAACCATCACACCCTGGATGGAATAAAAGTTTGTGTTAGTATAACAGAATAACAAGCACTGTTGCCTTTCCCAAACCTTTCTGGTACAGAAAAGGATGGTGCACTCCTCAGTAGATTTTATGCAGCCAAAAGAGCTTGAGTCTAACTCGTGACAAGGCATTGCCAAAAATGAAAACCATAGTCCACTTTCACTCATGAACAAAGATGCAAAAGTTATAATTATAGAGTGAAACAAATGCAATGGGTTAAAATGTGTAAGCATCCTTCAATTCCATTGCTGACTATGGGGCATATTCCTGGGTTTGGGAAAAAGCAGGGAGGCCAGGACAGGTGGGCATGCTAACCCTGCTGTGGCCAGGTGGCCTGCATCAGTGGACTCTCCCAGAGCGTCTGCTGCACATCTATGCTGAGACACATGACCATGCGCCAGACAGCACTGTCCACAGGGGCAGAACTTGGGAGTACCCAGACATCCAGAGGGAAGGACAGATCAATACATTGTGATATATCCATATCATGGATTACAGTACAGCTGTAAAAACAGAATTATAAGCTCCATCAATTAATGTGAGTCAGTCAAAAAATTTTACAGTCGAATGATAAAAAGCAAGTTGCAGATGGCTGCACATAGGCAGTATTAGCTAATTTACAAAAGATTTGAAATATACAATATTAAACAATACATTGTTTGGGAATCTATGATGTCTGGTGTCAGATTTTACTTCAAAGTCAGAAAATGCTAAGTGTAAATGCCCAGGATGGTGCTCCCTGTGTGGTTGGGGCCTGCAGACACATGGGTTTTGCAAAACCGCTGCTCATGGTCTGTCTGTGCCATGTGGGTGTTTTGTGGCCCTGCAGAGCTCAAAATTAGAGTCTGCCTCTGCTCTACTCCCTCATGCTTTGCTCCTCACTTATTTCCTAGAGTCTCACCCCTTCCCTGGCCCACACCAAGGTGCAAACACAGATTCAAGGAGGCACCTTCCTGTCACAAAGGCCCTGCTCTCCAAGTGGGCTTTACCTGTGCAAACCCAGTAGGGTCTTGGCTGGGGGAAGGGAGCAAGAAGTGTCATGTGGCAGTCATGGGTGACCCACAGTGAGACAGACCTGGGATGGGGGCTGGTCAGGGGTAGGGACTGGTTGGGAGGGCCAGGGCATGCAACCCTAGGTGGCAGCTGCATCATCCAGTCCTGGACACAGGGAATCCTCCAGCCCCAGCTCTCCTACCTCCATGAACCAGGGGACCCTTCCTGTGGACCCCCCACCATAATACATTTCCCAATTAAAAAATAATATGAAAGAATATCCAAATAATAGGAAGAACTGCTACAACTCAATAGCAAAAAGACAAATAACCCAATTAAAAATGGATGAAAGACTTGAATAGCTATTTCTCCAAAGGAGAGATATAAATGGCCAATGAGCACATGAAAAGATATTCAGCATCATTGGTCCTCAGGGAAACGCAAATCAAAATAGTAATCAGGCACCACTTTATATCCACTAGGATGCTATTATTAGGAAAAAAAAAACAGAAAATATCAAGCATTGGTGAGGATGAAGACTAGATCTTTTACACATTATTGGTGGGAATGTAAAATGATGCAGCTGCATTCTGGTAGCCTCAAAAAGTTGGTGGTGGTTTCAGAGAGTTGAACATAGAATTGCCATTTGGCCTGGCAATACTCTTTCCATATGTACAGCCGAAACGCTTGAAGAAGCGGTTTTAGCAGATACTTGTACACCAATGCTCATCACAGAAATATTCACAATAGCCAAAAGGTAGAAAAAACCCAGGTGCCCTTGAAAGACGAATGTGTAAACAAGTGTGGTCCATCCACACAATGGAATGCTCCTCGGCCTTTAAAAAGAATGAAGTCTGAATCCATGCTACAAGATGGGTGAAACTTGAAGACATCAGGTTGAGTGTCATAATCCAGACACAAAAGGGCAAATTGTGTGGTCTTACGTATATGAAGTATCTAGAGTAAGCAAACCCACAGAGACAGAGAGTAGAAAGAGTGGTTATCAGGGGTACAGGAGGGAGAATGCTTAATAGGTGTAGAGTTTCTCTTTGAGGTGATGAAAAAGTCAGGTAATGGATGTTGATAAAGGTACACAATATTGTAAATGTAATAAAAATGAGTGAATTGCACACTTGAGTGTTGGTAAAATGGGAATTTTGCGTTTTATAGGCGACTTTCCTGTGCAAGCGAGGGAGGGTCAGAGAGGCCTTTTCCAGGGAAGGAAAGGTGGGCTTGAGCTGCCATCTGGCAAAGCAGGAATGATTAATTTCCATGGGCACTCACTGTTGAGAAGGTCTCCCTGCCCAGGCTCCAGGGGCTTCCAGCACCCTCCTTCACAAAGACCTCAGGACTGTGCTCAGGGCATGATTGTGACTCACAGCCTTCCCCACAAGGGACACAGCCTCCTGTGCTGGTGCCCACAGAGCCCGCACTCCATGTCCCTGTGCTCAGGGCATGCAGGGAGCACCAACATGAGTCAATGCGCATCCAGGCAGCCCTCACATAATGGAATTCCCACAGCTAAAGCGCCTTTATTTTAGTTCATATTTTCTCCATCATTTGGGTGCATTTCCTCTATCCTTTAAGAACATGTAACATAAAATCTACCATTTTAATCACTTTAAAGCATGCAATTCAGAGGCACTTGGTGCATTCCAAATGCTGTGCAACCACCTCTAATTCCAGAACACTTTCGTCAACCTGAAAGGAAGCACCACACCCATTAATGAGTCCATCTTGACTCCTCCCTTCCCCAGCTACTGGCTGCGTCTAAGCTGCTTTCTGGCTCCATGGATTTGCCTGTTCTGGACACTGAGAAATGCAAACATTAATTACTCCTTAGAGGCAAAATATGTGTCGTGAAGGCACTGAATTTAAATGAATATGCTTCATTCCCCAATTATCTGCTCTCCTCTCTGTACTTTAGGAAATAACGTATGCTATGCTATACTTCCATTCCTTTCTCAAGCCAGCATTTGTGTTTCAGTTATATAAGTGTGATCTACACCTCTCAAGGGTATGTACTGCAGAGGGTATCTAAAAGATTTCTGATTGAACTATTGAGCCATGAAACTGTATTAAAATGAATTTTAATAGATGGTAAGTCTTTACTGTCTTTATGATACAGCTTCAGTCTAAAGATGAGTATACCGAAAGATTTGAACTACTTGAACATAAAAGGCATTGATGCTGTTTAAAAATCCTTGAAAAAGTCTAATTTATATTGGATGAGAAATCTCCTGAATTAGAGGAAATTTGTTGATCACAGAGAAGTAGAAAATACTGAGTTCTGAAGTTGAGGTGTATCATTTCCATAGGATTTGGGAAAATAGGCTTGTACTAGATAAGCTGTAACTGAAATCTCAGAACCTGAGTCATGAAAGGCTCAACCAAGCTTCTGACCTGGCATGAGGACAACATGCTGAGCAGATAGAGATGGAATGCTGTACTTACTCATACTCTCCAGAAGTTTCAGTCTTAAGATACTGTGCTTTATATATTTTACAAAACTCTTACTGCAAAAAAAAAAAAAAAGTCCAATCAAATGCATGTAGAATGTCTCAGACCATGTCATGTAAACACAGCCTTTGTAAGGGTAATGGATGAAGGTGGGTGAAGACACATGTATACTGACCTATTGCTCAGGCATGATGGACTTTTCCATGAACCATTTTCACGGCAGACTTTTGACCTGTTAATTAAAATACCAGTCAGGTAGGTGAGGCCCCTGGCGCTTGAATCCAGCATGCCTCCCATTGAGTGTGAGTCTACAATAACATCTCCATCGAGAGGACAGACACAGTGGTAGTCCTCTTTGATTTTGGCATCATGTCATATTGTCACAGCAATGACAACAAAACTCCTGCAACACACAAAAAAGTGGTGGCATGGTTGTCACTTTTCCTTAACTGAAACTCACTTCCATCTAAGAAAATTGTGTGAGCCCCTTAGACTGATCACAGCTCCTTTTCCCTGGCAGGATAGTGCAGTTACTCTCCAGCAGCAGCATGACCCAGGAGGGAGCCGCTTAGCCACAGTCTGCCCCATAAGTCTGCAACCTGTCCATGAGCTGCTGTGTGACATCCCATGGAGGTGAAGCTGATTGGCGGTAGATACAAGTCAGGAATGTGATCTAATGTCTTACGAATCCTTAAAGGGACACTAGAAAGTCTCTTACGTGGAATGGAAGCATTCCTTTGCAGCCCTCAAAGAAACTGTTCTCCACAGGTAAATACAAAATAAGTCAACATTCTTCCTGAGGTGCATTAAAATCCCATAATTAGAGGAAACCTGCTAAAATAGACTCTGTCTGCATTTTGCAGAGACATAGTTTCTAGGAATTACTGAAAATGCCATCAATTACAATCTCCTTTAGTTAATCCTTATCTCCAAAGCGCTACATGGGATAGCAGAGCCAATAGAACAATGGCCTCTGCAGTTGAACTTTTCACCAAATTCTGCCTAAATGACTGAATGAAATAAAGGTTAGAGGAAGCGCCTCTAGAGGTCCTGGCAAGCAATTCCCTATAACAGAGGGTCAAGAAAACTCCACAGCAATTAGAGGTTCTTTTCCTTGTAGTTATATTAAAGCCCTGTACTCAAAAGCCAAAAATATGGATCAATTCTTTGCCAAGATGCTTAAAATTGTGTTGGTTAAAAGCCACTAGTTTGAAGAGTACAAGAGCTATCTTCTTCCTCTCCATTTAGTGAACTAAACTTGCTTTTGAGTTTAAAGATCATAAAATCTTCAATAAATAAAGAGAGCTCAGTTCTATTAAAATGGATTTATTTTAAAATCCATAAAGAGCAAGGGGCACGGGTGGTTCAGTGGTGGAATGCTCACCTGCCATGTGGGAGACTCGGGTTCCATTCCCGGACCATGTACTCCTCAAAAAAAAAATCCATAAAGAAAAGACTTATTATAGTTTCTAATATTTAAATGGACCTGAAATTAATTTTTAAGATTATGGTGGAAGAAAAGAAATCACATTTTAAATGTTCCAAGTAGAGGTGCTAGGGTGGTTCAGTGGTAGAATTCTCACCTGCCATGTAGGAGACCCGGGTTCGAGTCCCAGCCCATGCACTTCCCAACCAAACAAAGAAACCAACAAAACCAACCAAACAAACAAAAAATTCAACAAATGGTGCTACATTAATGGGGCATTCACATAGAAAAAGAATGAAATATGACCCCGCCATATAGTATACAAAAAAAAAAAGCTTCAAGTAGCTACTAATCTTAAGAAATAAGCATTTAAATCCAGGTTCAGTTAGGAATTCAGTAGAATAGGTCCTTTAATTGTGTAAATATCTAAGAGGAAATGTTAACAATCATGGTTCTGTCACTGGTGATTGAAATTTGCGTGTGGGCTTGAGTTTAGGCTAGGCAGTAGAAGTTTGGCAGTTGTTCTAGTTTGCTAGCTGCTGGAATGCAACACACCAGAGACGGACTGGCTTTTAATAAAAGGGGATTTATTTTGTTGGTTCTTCAGAGGAAAGGCAGCTAACTTTCCACTGAGGTTCTTTCTTACGTGGAAGGCACAGGATGGTCTCTGCTGGTCTTCTCTCCAGGCCCCTGGGTTCCAACAACTTTCCCCGGGGTAATTTCTTCCTGCATCTCCAAAGGCCTGGGCTGAGCTGCAAGTGCTGAGATGAGGAATGCCGAGCTGCTTAGGCTGTGCTACGTTGCGTTCTCTCATTTAAGCACCAGCCAATTAAGTCAAATGTCACTCACTGCAGCAGACACGCCTCCTAGCGGACTGCAGATGTAATTAGCAACAAATGAGGTTCAGGTACCATTGGCTTATGTCCGCAGCAACAAGACTAGGTATGCTCACCTGGCCAAGTTGACAACTGAATCTAACTCACACAGCAGTATATCTAATAACTGGCCTCTTATAAATTTGGTCATGGTTTTCTGTTTCAAGACCAGCTTGGAAGATTTGACATATGCTTTTAGATTAACAGGAGTATCAGGGTGCACCTGGAGAAGCCACATGGGTGAGAGGCTGCTAGTGTCCGGTTTTGCTAAACCCCTCTGCTTGGAGCATCTTGGCCAGGTGTGTACTTGAAAGTGCCCTTGTGGGAAACTGTAGGGAATGTACATATTCTGGATCAAACTATTACATTTAATACATTAACCCTAAATAGACTGGGCAAATATTATAATTCTTTAAGCAAACACATTAAAGCAGTTACAGATGGTAGACATTTGAGGAACTGAAGTGAAATTCTAAAAAACAATTCCACATTGAGAAATCACATGCCATGTAACATTCAAATTGTGCAAAATTTTTGGAGGCTTTGTTTTTGTAGGGCTGACTAAAATAAATAAATAAATAATTCCATAAAGGTAGGAAAGAAAGTGAGAAATTAAAAAATCTGCCAAGAGAGAACAAATGACAAACTGGTAGACCAAATACAGCCATATCAACAATTATAAAATAATTGTGATTGTGGGCTAAGCTCTCTACTTAAGTGGTTTATTGTTAGACTTTATGGAAGAGCAATATTCAACTATACACTGTTTTATTTGAAATGAAAGAAAGAGGATGGAAAGCAACACTGTGTAAAGAGTATGCATAAGAAAGTTGGCATGTCAACGCTAATGTCGGATAAAATGGACTTCAATACAAACAGTATTATCAGAGACAGATGGATATTTAATGGCGAAGGTATTGCTTCATCAGAAGAAAATAACAACCTTAACTGGTATGTACCTACTAATAGAACTTTAACATGTGTGAAGGAAAAACTGCTAGAACTGAACGGGAACTAGACAAATCCATAAACATAATTGGTAACTGTATAACTCTGTCTCAGGAACTGATGGAAAAACTGGACAAAATGCAGTAAAGTAACAAAAAATAAGAGCAACACTATCAGTTACCTTGACTTAACTGAAATGTATAGGACACTTCATGCAAAAAATGCGGAACAAGCATTCTGCTAAAGCATACACGTAATAGTCTTCAAAATAGATCACATGCTGGGCAAATAAATAAGTCTCTATAATTTTTAAAAGATTGAAATAACACAAGGTATTGCTACTACAAAGGAATTGGCACATATCCGTAATAATAAAGTATTAGAAAAATCCAATATATTATAAAATTAGCACACACACATACTTCTAAATAACATATGGGTCAAAGAAGAAATCAAAATGGAAAAGCTTAAATATTTCAAACTGATGATAATGAAAATACATCATATTAAAATTTGGGATGCAACTAATGTGCTCAGGGGGAAATCTATAAATTTAATAATTTCATTAGAAAAGAATAAATGTGTAAAATCAATACTCTAAGCCAGGGATGAACAAACTTTTCTGCCACATGGTAAATATATTAAGGAAGCTGAGCCAAGAGGCCTGTCACTACTCAATTTTGTCTCTACTCTGCCTCCATGCTGCCATTGAAGCACAAGAACAGCCAGAAACAGTACACAGATGAGTGAGTTAGGCTGTGTTACAAGAAAATTACATTTACGGATACTAAAATTTGAATTTCATATAATTTTCACTTGTCATGAAATAATATCCTTGTTTTGAATTTCTTCAAGCATTTAAAAATGTAAAACCATTCTAAGCTTATGGGTCATACAAAAACAAACAGATGTCCAGATTTTGCTCATGGACCATAGTTTGCAAACCTATGATGTAAACCTCCACCTTAAAATATTAGAATGAAGAAAAATGATAACAAAAACAGAAACCAATAAAATAAAAAAAATCAACTATGTAAAAAAAATGGGTTCTTTGAAAAGACTAGTAAAATTGATAAACTCTAACAAGAATGATGAAGTGAAAAGATAACTCAAATTAAAGATATCTTGATTGAAAGAGGGGATAGCACTACAGATAGTGTAGATTTTAAAAAAGGGTAGTGAAGAATGTTATGATAACTTTATTTCTAGTAATAATTGGAAAAACTGTAAACATCTCAGATTTTTTAATCATCATGAGAATGATATGCAAATAATAGCATATCATACAATAGATCAATATTGTGCAAAAAATATAAAGAATGGTTACTGATAGTCATAATATGGATTGCTTGTGGAAAATTCATGTGGAGTCAAAAGCATCCAGAGAAAAATTAGTAAATACTTTTTAATTTCATCTATATGAGGGCCCAAAACAGGCAACAGTGAACCTATAGTGGTGCAAACCAGGGTTACATTTTCCAGGGAAAGGCACAAGTAACATTTTAAGGTGATGGAAATGTTCTATAGCTTGATTGTGGTGGTAGTTAAGGGGCATGTACCTTTTTGAAATTCATCAAATTGTGTAACTCATTACATATATTTTTTATTGCAATAAAAATATTAAGGGGAAAGCCTGAAATAAAAGAAGATGCCTACTTCCTTTCGTGTCTGCAGTGTAGCCATCCCGGAATTGAAAGGCCATCTCTTTACCAGGAGAAAATAAAAGACTGCAGCACTTCTAGTAGTGCAGGGGCCACACTTGGTGAGCAGAGTTAGATGAAGCTTTCAGTTTTTCAGACAGTAACCAAAGAAGGAGAGAAGATATTTCGGAGAGAAAAATTCCTTAAATTCTTTTTCAAAGTAGAGTTTTTAATAACCTTTAGTATAAGATGAACAAAATGTAATATGTCAATAGAATCTGCTCAAAGTGCTTAAACATAATTCCTTTATTTTTCTTAGTTGGATTTTAGGTTGAATTTTCCCCACTTTCCTATTTCTTTCAGTAACAGCTCCATTTCATCATGTATCTTCCCCTCTCTTTCACTTTTTTCTTTATTAGAGAAGTTAAGGTTTGCAAAACAATCTCTCTTTCACCTTTTACTTTCCAAATTCTAAATAACTGCAAAATTACTTTCCGTTTCTCAATAATCCTGTAAACTGCTAATCTCTTCAGAAGCACAGATGATAGCAATCCCTAAATTAAGGAACTATTAAAATTGTATTTGTGACATTTTACTAATGTTTGAAGACACATTCTCAACCTTGAAATTATGTTAGTAATTTTATTATAATTACTAAATTAATTACAATTAATTTATATTTATATATTATATAATTTATCAACTAATAAATTAAGTTAATTTTTATATTATTATATTAATAATTATTAAAACCATTGAACATTTCCTATTTTGTGAGTAGGGGTGAGGACCAAAAATGATTCATTCTGCATCCCTGCACCTAAAACAGAAATTGCCAGAGGTGAGGATCAGTAAAACTTTATTTTAGTGAATGGTTGTTCATTATATACACTTGAGGAATTCCTAAAGTTCATAAATTTACATGGAGGATACAGATGAAGATAACAATGTCCATACATGTTCATCACCTTAATTGACACTGCAAAACAAATACAAATTACACAGAAAAATCTCTGAGTTCCTAGGGCTTACCTAATATTCTGGGTTTATACTAAAAGTATCCAGTACTTAAAACAATTAAAAAATTGTCAACTTGGCCAAATGATCATGCCCACTTATCTGGTCAGGCAAGCATTGGCCTGACTGCTGCTGCAAGGATATTTCATGGCTGCAGGGAAGCCGAGGAGCATCAGGGGATGCAGCCACTGCAGCCCCACCATCCTCACACCTGACTAGAGGCTGGGCAACACAGCTACCCAGGGTCTCAAATCCATCTTAGTGTCACCTCTCTCCTAGAATCTCCAAAAAAACAGCCAGTTTGGATCTCTGCATAACCTAACCCCACCCCCTGATGAGGAACAGATGTAAAATATAATACAAAGTACATCTGCAAGGAGACTATCTAAGGAACAGATGAGCATTCTGAAGTCATTCCCCATAGTCTCAAACACAGAAAGAAGGCACAGTCTCCATAGAATACCAATCAAAAAGAACTAAATGCACATTTAACATAGCAGCCATTCTACTGGGTTTGACATGGCATTTTGTTGTGGTTTTGATTTGCATTTCCCAAATGGTTAATGATACTGAGCTGCTTTTCCTGTGCATTTCTATGTCTATTGAACTCTTGCCCATTTTAAAATGGTCTTTTCTTGTGGTTGAGTTGTAGGGTTTCTTCATATATTCTGGATATTAAACGCTTATCAGGTATTTGGTTATAAAATATTTTCTCTCATTCTGTAGGTTGTCTCCTGGTTTTCATAAGGAAGTCCTTTGATGCAGGAATGTTTCTAAATTTGATGAAGTTTCACTCATCTATTTTTTCTTCAGTTGCTCATGCTTTGGGTATAAATTCTAAGAAACCACTGCCTAATGCATGGTCCTGAAGATGTTCCCTAGGTTTTCTTCCAAGAACTTTACAATTTGGGTTCTTTTATTTATGTCATTGATCCATTTTTAGTTATCTCTAATATGCAGTGA
This sequence comes from Myrmecophaga tridactyla, assembly GCA_004026745.1. NCBI lineage: Eukaryota > Metazoa > Chordata > Mammalia > Pilosa > Myrmecophagidae > Myrmecophaga > Myrmecophaga tridactyla. The sequence continues at coordinate 16,231 of PVIY010006658.1, read as the reverse complement.
GGTAGTGTCTACCATCACTCCTTCCCCAGCATCATTTGTTAAAGAGACCATTCTTTCCCCATTGAGTGGACTTGACTCTTGTCAAAAAAAAACAATTCACAATGCTTGCTTCAGCAGCACATATATCAAAATTGGAATGACATGGAGAAGATTAGCATGGTCCATGAACAAGGATGACACAAAAATTCATGAAGCATTCCATATTTTTCATAAATTGTAAAAACTGTACCACAGTAACACAAGGTACAGAATTTCTGTTTGGGAAGGGATGATGTTGGTAGTAGCAAAACATTATAAATGTAATGAATGCCACTGAATTGTGTGTTCAAAAGAGACTAAGTGGCAAGTTTTATGTATGGTATCATGATTTTAAAAATTAAATTGAAATGAACTAGCAAAAAAGATCTGTATGCATTTAAAGATGAGATTATATGGTCATGAAAAGTAAACTCATTGAACTCAGGAAGGGGCCGGAGGAAGGAAATAGAAACTGCAGAGAAAAATGCCACATTGAAAAGAACATATATATTATTTAAAAATATTGCCGTGTCTGAAAAAGAAAAAAAAAGTAGAACAGAAAATAATATCTAAAATTTCAATTAGATAAGTAATTATAACTACAACTTCAGAGGACATGACTTTTTCCAGGGAAAAAGTGATACAAAACATTCTGCACAAGAATATAATGGAGAAACTGCTATATTAAGGGGGAAATGATTATGAAATACATTAAAAATTTAACACGCAAAGGGGAAATTCACATAGGCTTTCAGAACAGAAGAAACTAAAGCATTTTAGACATTGCTCTGAAAGAAAGAGCATGAGATTAAAGAATTGTATATCCCCCAATTCTCCTAAATTTTAAAGGAATCAAACTTAAGATATATAAACCCAGGAGTCCTTACTGAAATTACTTGAATAGAAATAAAATCCTGTAATAAATGATATAACCATGATATGATAAACTCATGTAAAATAATTGGAGGTAAAATGTACACCCATTATGTTGAGGTAAATTAAGGCACTAATTAATCCTAAACTGTATAAACAATCCTTAGAGGACAAAATGTAAAGATTGAGGCTTCCAGGAAGATGGTGGACTAGGATATGGCAAGTTCATCCCTGCTTCAAGGAACAACTATAGAAGTGACAGAAAAATGACCAGGATAGCAATTCCAGGTGGTAAATGACCTGAGAGGGTCTTCTACACCACATAGGGAGGGCCTGGCAAAAGCTGAGGAATTGAGATGCAGAGAACTGAAAGCCAGCCAGTGAGTGCAAACAGCATAAATATGCTCCTTTCCCAACAGAGGTCCAGAGCTCTCAGAAGTGCACAGACAGGGTGATGGGGACAAGGGAAGTCACCCTATCAAGATAATTACATTTCTTAAAGGCAACAGAAAATCACAAAGCATATGAAGATGTGGACAGATATAGCCCAACCTAATGACCAAATTAAAATACTGGAAGAGACACAGACTTTGGAACAACTAATCAAAGATGTTCATATACCTTTGATCATCAACTAATCATTTATGTTCTTTTGAATAAAATTGATGGCTTGGCTAATGACATAACGGAGATCAAGAAGACAGTAGAAGAGCATAAAGAAAAATTTTAAAGAATAAATAGAAAAATTGCAGCTATCACAGAGATTAAAAATCCTGTAGACCAAATCACAAATATACCAGAGACACACAACAGTAGATTTGAAGAGGCAGAAGAAAGAATAGGAGAACTAGAGTACAGAACAATTGATTTCAAATGCACAAAAAATGGGGAAAAAAGAAAATTTTGAATTGGATCAATTCATATTGAATCAATAAGGAAATGATGGACAAAAAGAAGTCCACAATATAAGAATCACTGGTGTCCCAGAGGGAGAAGAGAAGAATAAAGTGCTAGGAAGGTTACTTGGGTGTGTAATGGGAGAAAACATCCCAAGTCTTATAAAAGACATTAATATGCAAATCAAAGAAGCCCAGTGAACTTCAATGGAATAAATCCAAATAGGCCTACTCCAAGACACATAATAAATGTGTCAGACATTGAAGAGAATCAGAAAATCCTGAAACTGGCAAGAGGAAAATGATCTACTACATACAAGGGAAACCATATAAGACTGAAATTGGACTACTCAACAGACACCATGGAGGTGAGAAGGCAGTGGTATGATATATTTAAGATCCTGAAAGAGAAACACTTCCAGCCAAGAATTTTGTACCAAGCCAAAGTGTCCTTCAAAAGTGAAGGAGAGAATGATATCTTAATGTTTTTTTTGTTAATTTTTTTAATTAATAAAAAAAGTTTTAAAAAAAAAAAGTGAAGGAGAGGGTGGGCCATGGTGGCTCAGCAGGCAGAGTTCTCGCCTGCCATGCCAGAGACCCGGGTTCGATTCCTGTTTATTATAAAAATAAACAAATAAATAAATAAATCATATTGCCTTCTAACTCTATTTGAACTACATAACAATTAACCAACATAAAAGATATTACTTGTTTCTGTTACTAGACAAGTGTTCTAGTTTGCTGGCTGCCAGAATGCAATATACCAGAAATGGAATGGCTTTTAAAAAGGAGAATTTAATAAGTTGCTAGTTTACAGTTCTAAGGCTGAGAAAATGTCCCAATTAAAACAAGTCTATTGGAATGTCCAATCAAAGGCATCCAGGGAAAGATATCTTGGTTCAAGAAGGCTGATGAAGTTCAGGATTTCTTTCTCAAGTGAGAAGGCACATGATGAACACAGTCAGGGTTCCTCTCTCATCTGGAAGGGCACATGGTGAACACAGCGTCATCTGCTAGCTTTCTCTCCTGGCTTCCTGTTTCATGAAGCTCCCTGGGAGGCATTTTCTTTTTCATCTCCAAAGGTCGCTGGCTGGTGGACTCTGCTACTTGTGGCTATGTGGTTCTGCTCTGCTCTCTCTGAATCTCTTTCATTCTCCAAAATGTTTCCTCTTGTATGGGACTCCAGACACTTATCAAGACCCACCCAAATGGGTGGAGACATGTCGTCACCTAATCCAGTTTAACAACCACTCTTGATTAAATCACATCTCCAGGGAGATGATCTCATTACAGTTTCAAACATACAATATTGAATAGGGATTATTCTGCCTTTATGAAATGGGATTTAGATTAAAACATGTCTTTTCTAGGGGACATACATCCTTTCAAACCAGCACAACAAGCAAGAAGTGTCAGTTTTGTCACAGTTTTAAGAGAAAAGTAGGAAAAGGTAAAATGACAACACACAAACTAATTGTATCTTTTTTTTAGTATTTTTTAACAGACAGCCTCGAGCATTCAAGATGCAAAAACTGCCTATAATTTTTTCATTGTTTCATCAATTAAATCAAAGCGGTCTAATAGTTTTGGTTGATCAGCCATTAATAAGAATCACTTCTAGAGCCTTAGAATGCAGAACACCTTATCAGATCAGAGCATGTCTTATGAGCAAATAACTAACTCTGCTAATTTTGACTAAAATGATTAGAGCTTGGCAGTGGTAACCATGACAACAGAAAATTCACTTGTGGCCATTCATGTATTTTAAAGGACTTTGAGTTACTCAACTAACAAGTAAAATAAAACACTCAATACACTAATTCCAGCCCCACAAGACAAACAGCAGCAGCAGCTACTCCGCCTGCAGCTCCCAGTCCTGGGAGGGAGGTCCTACACCAGCTGGCCACAGCTCTGAGACTGATGTCCCTGGATGTGTGAGCACGCTAACCTTTCTGGACAGATGTTGGATGGAGGCTCAAGTGAATTCCACTGCATTGCTTCCCTAACAGAGGTTCGCATCAGTTTCTTTGCAGCCTCTGCATTGTGGAAGCCCAGACTCATGGCAGCTAATGAGGGAGAGAACCTGAGAAGATATAGGGTGGGGTCGGTTCCATGCTGAGCAGAAGGCTGGACCTGGAGTCTGTCTCTTGATAATTGTCCTCCAGAGGTCACTGCCCAGGCTGTCCAGAAGAGCTCACATCTTTCCACACCCACCAGGACATTTCATTAGCAATACTGTCCCTTGCCAGAAGATGTAAGGACAGGGCCATTTTCACTTTGGAAGTAAGAATTCAATGCTTCCATACTTTAAACAGAAAAAGTTGAAATAAAAATGGAAAGAGCAGGTTATTGAAAGACAAACCTAAGAAGGGGTGAAGCAAGTAAAGCCCAGGCCAGCTGTACTTTTTCCCCTGAGCATCTGAGAACATTCACCTTCCACCTGTCCTGTCTGCAGGGAAACAGACCCCGGGGAGGGTGGACGTTCCCAGGATGTGCCTGTGCTCAACAATCTGAGCATGTCCAGCCCTAAGTCTGGACATATCAGGATGTCTTACCATTTCCTGATGAGAAATACCTATTTCAGGTTTTGGTTGGCAGCTGGTAACAATTAGAAACATAGACACACATTTACTAACTCCAGCCAAGAGGGGTTAGGGTGGGGTTGGAGCAGAGAACAGACACATGCTCCAATTCTAGGTCCCTGGATTTCCCTGTGAGCACTGGCTGTCCCTGCCCCAGAAAAGGGGTCCTCCTGCTCAGGCCCCTTGCTTCAGGCTCCCATCATCAGTTGTGGGGCTTTGGAGACCACCATCCCCTGTGCTTCCCTGCCAGGGAACAGGAACTAGCTTTGGTAGGTGTGCCCTGTGCCTGGGGCTTCTCCTGCCTGGAAGCCTTGGGGTTTAGGGGTCCCTACGAGATGGGTCCTGTGTGGAGGTTCATTTGTAAAAATCAGTGAAAACACAATTACTTTTCATTTCAATGTGTGAACTGATCTGTTTTAAGTTTGTTTTCTGCCTTGTTTTCACGTCAACAACCAGATACAGAGTTTTCAGGGGGTGAGAACCCTTTTCAGTTCGGTGGAGCCAAAGACCCTTGGAGCCAGCAAAGTTGCTGGGTGCATCTGGGACAGGGAGAATGGGGCAGTCTCCTCATCCGGTCAGTGGGTGCTGGGTTTATCTCAGAGGGTTCTACAGTATGGGTATCATTTATTTACCCTCAGGTTATTCTGTGGGAGTTCCCAGGACGCTCACCTGTGTTCCCAGCAGCATCCTTAGAATCGTTCAAGGTCCTGTTCACCAACTGCCAGCCCTTGGTTGAAGCCATGCTGCTGCACCTTTACTCACAGATGTCACCCCCTCTCTATCCTTGGGCTGCTTCCCACGCTCTGCTCTGGGCAGGCTCTCCAGCATCCCTTTTCTTGGGGGCTTCTTTCTTTCCATTATGTCTTTTTGGGGAGTCATTTCTAGAAGGTCCCAGCACAGCAGGTTCAGGCTCATTCACAGGAAATATAGGTCATTTAAAAACTTGGAATTTATCAATTTAAACCCATTTCCTTCATTTAATTCGCCTAATCTTCACTCACCTTGCACAGAAATAAGTAGATAGCTCTCTCAGGTATATTGCATGCAATTTTAATGACCTGGCAAGTCTGAATCTTTATTACTATAACAGAAATTTATAGAATAAAATTCTTAGCTGAAGACAATGCCTTTTATATGAATAGAAAAGACAAACTCTTCCCCCAGGAACAACGTTTTACACATTATAAAACGATAGTGTTTTACAATGACACCTGCATTTTTTTTCTATTCTAACTTGTTTTAACTGACACGTGAGCCAGTTTTACCCGGATTGCACCCCTCCCCCGCACACACACCCTCGTCTGGGAGTTCCCCAGGTGAAGCGTCTGGCTTTCTCCACCGGCTTTGCCAGCATCAAAAAGGAAAGTGCGAAACCTGGGATGGAGCAAACCTGCTGCCAAGTCACTGCTTTAGCACCACTGCGCAAGGAGAAAAGGTTTGATGTTTATCGGGGAACAGCCGGAGAGCAGGTGAGGGAGCCGGGCTGTGGGCTGAGCGAGCCCTGCCGGGCTCCAACCCTGCAGTGAGGCTTTCCCGCCCCACATCCTGAGCTCCCGGTTCCCCCCGCCCCCACCCGTCACCGCGGGGGGTCCGGCACATGGAATGTGAGCACCCCTCGTCCAGGCTGCAGAATGAGGCGCTGGGCTCGGTGGGCCTGAAGGACGCTGAGCCCTGCAGGGGAGGGAGTGGGTGAGCGGGAGACCGAAGAGGCAGGGCTGGCTCTGGGGAGTCCGGCCTGTGGGCGGGCACGAGAGGGCGCGTGCCCCAGGCAAAGGCAGAAACGCGAGCGGCTTGGCCCAGAGCGCCGCCTGCCAGCTTGGATTGCGGGGACCCCCGCAAGAGGAGCAGAGTCCACCGCGAGGCGCTGCTGCTGCTGCACCGAGCTGGACGGCAGCTGTGGAAGACAGTGCAGGGAAGGGGTTCAAAACCTGCCCCAGGCCGTCCTGAAACTTCATACGGTGTTGTTTTTATTCTTCTGATAAAATGTGGAACTGGAATTGAAGAGTGCGTTTTTAAAATGATTCTTCTTAGGAAGAAAAAAAAGACTGTGCTAAAGTACAACCCCTCCAATAGGACGTATTTAGGGTGTCATCCTCCAGACTGGCCTGCGATGCTCACGGTATATTCTCACTGTCTCGGAACCATAGGCTCTCCGGCTGTCTTTGAATATTCATTAAGAAAGCTCAAGCCACAGTGAACCCCAAAGCTGGAGCCTTAGGGGCTCGCGCGGGAGCCGTTTGCTTAGCTCGCTTTTGGTGTGGCTGCGTTTTGGAGAGTCGTGTGTGGTCCGGAGGGTTTGTGCTGTGCATCCTCCTGGATGTTTGCCACTTACAGTTTTGCTGCCTGAAACAGAGCTCATCTTTAAAGGTGAGGGGACCCTGCAAGAGCTGGGGTGTCCTGCCAGACGCTGGGCAGACACGTTGACACTAAGTGACGTTCCAGCCCCCTGGAGAATTTTGCTCTGCACCCCTGAGAGAAAAGGGTAAAGGCTTCAGAAGGCTTCCATTCTAACAAATATTTTACTGTCAGGAAAACAACTAACCTCCCCGCCCACCCACCCCCCTCCCCACAGAGTCAAACATTGAAGTTATCTTGAAAGTTATTTTTCTCCAAGTACTGGACTATACTTTATTTCATTTTTGGTCCATTCCACGTCCTGTTTCTTTTTGTTGATTGAGAGTTGGGTCCTTGCTTCCAGACCAGCATTGTCACTTGCATCCAAAGATGTTATACAAAATAATTCAGCAGAACCCAGTTCATCTGCAGTTTACCTCACATCAAAACAGTTCTAAGAGTTGTGCTTGGTTAGAAACATCTGTCAAGCAAGCTTCCCCCTCCCCCTCCTGATGAATTTTAAACACCCTATGAAGACACAAGAGCTTTAATCTCTTCTCCTTGACCTGGCCTTTTTTCTTTTCTTTTCTTTCCCTGGGAGTGCCCCCGGCTCTCTGACAACACTGATCTGGGGCTCAGCTGTGAGGAGGGGGAGAGTGGGCATTTAGGGCAGGAGGTGAGGAGGCTGCAGGGCAGCCCGGATGGGCTGTAGGTCCACGGGACCCACCTGAGGACTCTACAAGGTGGCCCCTGTTGCCGGTGGCCAAGTCGCCTAGACACAGCACAACTCGGGGCGGCTTCCTTACATCGCGGGGGCTGTCACCAGACCCAGCATTTGACTGTTCTCCACTCTCCATTCAGACCATGTTTTATGAGAACTGCGTCATTTCATGAAATGTAGAGTTGATGCGCATGACCACAATGCTTAATCCCTGTAATGACACGGACATTTTCCTGAAAAATAAAGCCGGAAGGAGTTCCTTTTAGAAACATTAGGAAAGCGACCCCCATACAACTACTGAGTAGAACAGCAGGGGTGCCTCTCCGGATGTGGGTGCCCCACCCTCAACACCTTCTCTTTGCAGAGGCTGAGCAGGGACGTCAGAGCAGAGATGGGCAGCTCCGCACGTGCACAAGGAAACACGGCAGGTTCGTAGGTCTCTATCTTGCATTTTTTCTTCCATGGTAAATGCGGCGAGGGTCTGCGCTGAGCAGAGGGGGGCCCTGCCTCCCCCATGTGCTCTCAGCAGCGTGGCTCTGGGAAGTCCCTGCTGAAAATCAAAACTTAAAGTTGAAGCTCTGGTTTATTATGCTCAACCTTCTTTTGTTCAGGAAGCATTTAATCCCCTTTGTTAAAGAATCATAAATTCAAAATATCCATGAAATTAAAATTATGAACACTTTAGATGCAAAAGTTGAATCCTTGTCTCCATACAGCTGGTAGAAATTACAGTGCTACATAAATGAAAATGGAATTTCATGTATTATTTTTATTTTGAAGGTTATGTTTTGTTTTGTTTTTTTAAACTTTTTTATTGTATAGTATAAGATATATACAAAGCAAAGAAATAAAAAGGCAATAGTTTTCAAACCATTCAAAAAACTGGTTATAGGACAAATTCCAAAGTTACTCATGGGCTACCAGAGATTCCCCTCATATTTTTCCTTCTAGCTGCTCCAGAATATAGGAGGCTAGTGGGCTTAAATACTTTTGAATCATCACAATAAACTTTTTTCCCTTCTTTTTCTTTGAACAATAACATGTATACAAAAAAGCTGTAAATTTCCAAGCACAGCACCACAATTAGTTGTAGAACATATTTCAGGCTTTGACATGGGTTACAATTTCACAATTTTAGGTTTTTACTTCTAGCTACTCTAAAATACTGGAGACTAAAAGAGGTATCAATTTAATGATTCAACATTCATATTCATTGTTAAGTCCTAACTTCTGTGTATAATTCCATCATCACCTTTGAGCTTTCCATACCTCTCTTTGGGGTTGTTTGGGCTATGGCAATTCTAAACTTTTGCTGTTGGAAGGGTCTGTCACTAATATGGGGTAGGGAGATGGAACTATCTGATGTTCTAGAGAGACTGGGCTGGGTTTCAGGACTTATCTGGACTCGGGACCCATCTGGAGGTTGTAGGTTTCTGGAAAGTTACACTAGTGCCTGGAACCCTTGTGGAATCTAGGTGTTCTTTAGGATTGTCTGGAATGGTCCTGGTTGGGGGTTGGCAGGTTATAATAGGTAGCAAGGTCTACATAAAGCTTGTGTAAGAGCAGCTCCCAGAGTAGCCTCTCAACTCTATTTGAACTCTCTGTGCCACTGATACTTTATTAATTATACTTCTTTTCCCCCTTTTGGTTATAACGTAATTGTTGATCCCATGGTGCCAGGTCTGGATTCATCCCTGGGAGTCATCTCCCAAATCGCCAGAGACACTTTCACCCCTGGATGTCATGTCCCACATGGGGGGATGGCAATGATTTCACTTGCAGAGTTGGGCTTAGAGACAGAGGCCTCGTCTGAGCAACAACAGAGGTCCTCCAGAAGTAACTCTTAGGTATGCCTATAGGTAGTCTTAAGCTTCTTTTCACAAGAGTAAGCCTCATGATCGAGGGCATGGCCTATTGATTTGGGTATCCCTAAGGTGTAACACAGTATCAGGGGATTCCCTGATGGTAAGGTTTAATAGTTCCATAGTCTTTCTCCCCTCCCTCAGGGGACTTTGCCAATGCTTTTTAATTATCTGCTTAATGTACTCTAAGATGTTTCCAGGCATTTCAATAATCTATACAGGATTAAAGGACCTCTTTCTTATTCTGTGCTTTCTGGGTTTCAGTTGTTCAAATGAGCTATACAGACATGTTGAATCAGATTATGCACTACAGAAAATTTCAGTTCCACATCAAATAAACCTTTCTTCCATTGCTCTCAAAGAGTATGTGTGGTTCTAAAATATAGCCATCTCTCTTCCTTACCCTTATATTCTGATTTACTTTAACCCCAACTGTTTAGCTTCATTCTTATCTTTAAATATCAGGTTATATATAAAACAGCCTCTCAAAATCCAGAAATAATAATCACCACTCCAAACTTAATGTGTCTGCTCGAAAAGCTTACAATCTAGGCCCCTGTTTTCTTATAATCATTTTCTAAAGGTGACCATAGCATTCTTGATTTCTTGTTCCTAGCTTATTTTGTTTCACCAAATATCCCACATGTTCATTCACATCATTGCATGCCTTATGACATTGTTCTTTTTTATAGCAGCACAACCTTCGTTCATAAGTATACATCATCGTTCGCAATCTATTTCTCCATCAGTGCATCCTTCAGCCGTCTGCATTCATCAGGCATCATGTAATGTGCCCAAAGTCCACAGTCCATCAACATTCTCAATTTTAGATAATTTCATTGTTCCCAAGAGAATGAAAACCAATAAACACACCCTCACCAAATAGGAAATCTAAACCTCCTCTTAACTCTTGCCCCTCACCCCATTGTTTACCTCTGCTGTTGCTGTGGTAGTGCTGATGGTTTCCTTTTGAACATAGCTGATAGCATACAATAGCAGTTTTCCCCCATACCCTGGACTTAAACACTCTTTATACAAGAATCATATCTTTGAAGTAATTCTTTTAAGAATTCATTCATATTTCTGGTGTGAGTCAGTGGGACACGTAGTTCTATGCAACCCCTTTCAATCTTGTTCATCTTTAGTATGGTAATATTACTTCTAGACCCACTAGAGAATCACCTTCGCTCCTGTCTATTCCCTTATATTAGAGTTCAACCTCATTAGCTAACAGTTCACCCATCTCTAGCTTCTGTGTGTCTCTAAGTCCTCTATATTCTGTATTATAAACCTCTCATTATACATTTATGCTGGTCATAGAAGTGGAATCACACAGTATCTGTCCTTTTGTGTCTGGCTAATTTTGCTCAGCATTATGTTCTGAAGGCTCATCCATCTTGTCATGTGCTTCAGGACATCATTTTGTCTTCCTGCTGTATAATATTCCATCGTATGTATATACCACATTTTGTTGATCTACTCATCTGTTGATGGGCATTTGGATTGTTTCCATCTTTTTGCAATTGTGAATAATGCTTCTATGAACATAAGTGTGCAAATGTCTGTTGTTTCAGTGCTTTCAGCTCTTCTGGGTATATACCAAGTAGTGCTATTGATGGGTTATAGGGCAACTAGATATTTAGTTTCCTAAGGAACTGCCAAACAGTCTTTCATAGTGGCTGCACCATTATGCATTCCCACCAGGAGTGCCTAAGAGCCCCAGTTTCTCCAATCCTCTCCAGCATTCATAGTTTTCTGTTTGTTTAATAGCAGCCATTCTTATAGGTGTGAGGTGGTATCTCATTGTAGTCTTGGTCTGCATTTCCCTTATAGCCAGTGAAAATGAGCATCTCTTCAGGTGTTTTAAAACCATCCGTATTTGCTCTTTGGAAAAATGCCTATTCATATCTTTAGCCCATTTTATAATTGGGTTGTTTGTTCTTTTGTTGTTGAGTTGTATGATTTCTTGTATATACAGGAAATCAAATCTTTGTCTGATATGGATTTCCAAATATTTTCACCCATTGAGTTGGCTGCTTCTTCACCTTTTTGGCAAACACTTTTGAGGTGCAGAAGTATTTGATTTTGAGGAGTACCCAATCATCTATTTTTTTCTTTTGTTGCTTGTGCTTTGGGTATAAAGTTTAGGAAGCTACCTCCTATTACTAAGTCTTGAAGATGTTTCCCTACATTTTCTTCTAGAAACTTTATGGTGCTAGTTCTTATATTTAGGTGCTTGATCAATTTTGAGTTAATTTTTGTGTAGGGAGTAAGGTAGGGGTCCTCTTTCACTCTCTTGGCTATTGATATCCAGTTCTTCCATGCCCAATTATTGAAAGACTATTTTGTCCCAGTTCAGAGGATTTGGACGCCTTGTCAAGAATCAGTTGACCATAGATTTGGTGATCTATTTCTGCACTCTCGATTCGATCCCATTGGTCAATATTTCTGTCTTTGTGCCAGTACCATGATGTTTTGACCACTGTGGCTTTATAATAGGTTTTAAAGTCAGGGAGTGTTAATCCTCCCACTTCATTCTTCGTTTTTTCAGATGCTTTTAAGCTATTTGGGGTCTCTTTCCCTTCCAGATGAATTTGGTAGCTAGCTTTTCCAAATCTTCAAAGTAGGTTGTTGGAATTTTGATTGGTACTGTGTTGAATCTGTAGATCAATTTGGGGAGAATTCACATCTTAACTATATTTTGCCTTCCTATCCATAAGCAGGGAATGTCTTTCCACCTATTTAGATTTCTATGATTTCTTTTGGCAATGTTATGTTGTTATGTAGTTTTCTGTGTACAAGTCCTTTATATCCCTAGTTAAGTTCATTCCTAAGTATTTGATTCTTTTAGTTGCTATTTTGAATGGATTTTTTTCCCTTCACTGACTCCTCATCTAGGTCATTGCTCATGTATAGAAATGTTACTGTTTTTTGCACATTAATTTTATATCCTGTCACCTTGCTGAATTTGTTAATTAGCTCAAGTAACTTTGCTGTAGATTTCTCAGGATCTTCCAAGTATAGTATCATATCACCTGTGAATAATGAGAGTTTTGCTTCTTCCTTTCCAATTTGGATGCCTTTTATTTCTTTGTCCTGCCTGATTGCTCTAGCTAGAACTTCTAGCACAGTGTTGAATAATAGTGGTGACAGTGGGAGTCCTTGTCTTGTTCCTGATCTTAGGGGGAAGGCTTTCAGTTTCTCTCCACTGAGTATGATGCTGGCTTTCAGTTTTTCATATATTCCCTTTATCATATTGAGGTAGTTACCTTTGATTCCTGTCTTTTGGAGTGTTTTTATCAGAAAAGGATGCTGAATTTTGTTGAATGCTTTTTCAGCACCAATTGAGATGATCATGTGATTTTTCCCTTTTGATTAGTTAATGTGCTGTATCATGTTAATTGATTTTCTTGTGTTGACCCATCCTTGCATTCCTGGTATAAACCCCACTTGGTCATGGTGTATAATTCTCTTAATGTGCTGTTGGATTCAATTTGCTAATATTATATTGAGAATTTTTGCATCTGTGTTTATTAGGGAGATTGGCCTGTAGTTTTCCTTTCTTATAGCACTTTACCCAGTTTTGGTATTAAATGATAATAGCATCATAAAATAAGTTAGGTAGAGTTCCTTTTTTCTCAATTTTTTGGAAAAGTTTGAGGAGGATTGGTGTTAGTACTTTCTGGAATGTTTGATAAAACTCCCCTGTGAAGTCTTCCAGCCCTGAGCTTTTCTTTGTAGGAAGATTTTTGATGACTGATTGAATCTCTTAACTTGTGGTTGGTTTGTTGAGATCTTCTACTTCTTCCTGAGTCAGTGTAGCTTGTTTGTGTGTCTCCAGGAATTTGTCCATTTCGTCTAAGTTGTCCAGTTTATTGCTGTACACTTGCTCATAGTGCACTCTTATAATTTCTTTTATTTCTTCAGGGTCTGTGGGAATGCACTGCATCTTATTTCTGATTTTGTTTATTTGCATCCTCTCTCTTTTTCAATTTGTCAATATTGGTAGTGGCCCATCAATTTTATTGATTTTCTCAAAGAACCAACTTTTGGTTTTATTGATTCTTTCTATTGTTCCTTTGTTCTTCCATTCATTTATCTCTGCTTTAATCTTTGTTATTTCTCTTCTCTTATTTGTTTTGGGGTTAGTTTGCTGTTCTTTCTCTAGCTCCTCCAGGTTTGCTGTTAAGTCCTCAATTTTTGCTCCTTTTTGTTTTTTAACATAGGCATTTAAGGCAATAAATTTCCCTCTCAGCACAGCCTTTGCAGCATCCCACAAGTTCTGATAAATTGTGTTCTCATATTCATTCATCTCCAGATAGCTACTGATTTCTCTAGCAATTTCTTCTTTGACCCACTGTTGTTTAAGAGTGTGTAATTTAATCTCCATATATTAGTGAATGTTCTCATTCTTTGGTGATTATTGAGATACAGCTTCATCCCATTGTGATCAGAGAAAGTGCTTTGAATAATTTCAGTATTTTTAAATTTATAAAGACTTGTTTTGTGCCCCAGCATATGATGTATCCTGGAGAATGTTCCTGGAGCTCTAGAGAAGAATGTATAAACTTGTGCTTTGGGGTACCATGACCTATATATGTCTGCTAGGTCTAATTCATTTATCAAGTTATTTAACTTCTTTATTTCCTTGTTGATCTCCTGTCTGGCTGTTCTATCTATAGAGGAGAGTGGTGTATTGAAGTCTCCTACTATTATTGTTGAAACGTCTATCACTCCCTTCAGTTTTGCCAATGTCTGTCTCATGTACTTTGGAGCTCCTTGATTGGGAGCATAAACATTTATAATTGTTATATCTTCTTGATTAATTGACCCTTTAATTAGTATAGTGTCCTTCTTTGTCTCTTATGATGTCTTTACATTTAAAGTCTATTTTGTCTGATATTAGTATAGCTACTCCTGCTTTCTTTAGGTTACAACTTGCATGGAAGATCTTTTTCCATCCTTTCGCTTTCGATCTATTTGTATCCTTGTGTCTAAGATGAGTCTCTTGTAAACAGCATATAGCTAGATTGTGTTACTTAATCCATTCTGTCAATCTGTATCTTTTAATTGGTAAGTTTAGTCTGTTAACATTCAAAGTTGTTACTGAAAAGGCATTTCTTGATTCCATCACCTTATTTTTCATTTTATTTATCAGATCTATATATTCTTTTCCCTCTTTCTCTTTGTATTATTTAAATTACCCTTAGTGACACTCTTCAATTCTGTGCCCTTCTGTCTTTTTTGTTTGTTTGTTTTCAGTCAGCAAAATTCTTTTTAGTATTTCTTGTAGGGCCGGTCTCTTGTTGACAAATTCTTTTAGGACTTCTTTGTTTGTGAAAGCTTTAATCTCTCCCTCAATTTTGAAGGACAATTTGGTTGAGTACAGAATTCTTGACTAGAAGTCTTTCTCTTTCAGGATCTTGAATATATCATACCACTGCCTTCTCACCTTCAGGGTGCTAGTTGAGTAGTCTGAACTCAGCTTTCTTTGATTCCCCTTGTAAGTAGTAGATTGTTTTTCTCTTGCCACTTTCAGAGTTTTCTGCTTTCCTTCAACATTTGACAGACTGATTAGTATGTGCCTTGGGGAAGGCCTATTTGGATTTATTCTGTTTGGAGTTCTTTGGGCTTCTTTGACTGTATATTTATGTCCTTTGTAGGGTTGGGAAGTTTTCCCCCATTATATCCTCAACTACTCTTCCCAGCCCTTTACTCCTCTCTTCTCCTTCTGGGACACCAGTGATTCTTATATTTGCATGCTTTGTTTTTTCTATCATTTCCCTGATTCTCACTCAATTTTTTCCTTCTTTTTTTCCATTTGCTGTTTCGAGTCTTCAACATCAATTATCCTATCCTCTATATCACTTATTCTTTCTTCTGTCTCTTCAAATCTGGTGTTGTGTGTCTCTAGTATGTTTTTTATTTGGTCTACAGTATCTTCAATCTCTGTGATATCTGCTATTTTTCTATTTATTCTTTCAAATTCCTCTTTATGCTCATCTATTGTCTGCCTGATCTCCTTTATGTCATTTGCTATCCACTTATTTTATTAAGTAGAGTTGTATGAACATCTTTGATTAGTTGCACCAACGTCTGTGTCTCCTCTGTTGTTTTAATGTGGTCATTAGGCAGGGCTATATCTGTCTGCATTGTGATATGCTTAGTGATCTGCTGTCTTTGTCACATGTAAATATCTTGACGGATTTAATTTGGGTGTTGATTTCTTTCAGTAGTCTAAGGCCTTGTGTTTACGGGATGGTTGTACAGCAGGGAGCAGGACATGGGGTGGGGCACTCAGTGCGGTGATTTGTTTCAGGGCAGGTATGGGTGCAGGTTGAGGATGTTATGCTGATGCTTGTGAATGTGGGTACCCAGCGGCCAGGGAGGATGTAGCTGTGTGGGTGCACCGGTCTGGGGGATGTTACCCTGGTGTGCGGTGGTCTAAGGCATGGGGCCCTTTGCACACATGCATAGAGCTGTGGCAGCAGGTTGGTGTTACGCCTTCATGAACTGGGGGCAGATGTGACCCAGCTGCGCAGGTCAGCACTTTCTCAGAGCTGGGAAGTGAGGCTGAGGGCTGTGTGCATGCACGGTTCTAGGTCTGCTGTAATGTGCAGTTTCCAGAGTTGAACGATGTGATTGAGGGCCCGTGTGCATGTGTGGGCCTGGGAGTGCCATAAGCGGATGTGCTGAGCTCAGGGAGTGTGGCGTGAGACTGTGAGACACAGTGGGCCAGGGGCGGGGTTAGCCTAGGAATGGAGGATAGTGCTCAGAACTTTTATGCACTGGCAACAGCCTTCAGGGAACAGGGAGGGGGAGGCAGTGCTCAGGAGGGCTGCAGGAGAGGCGGGTTGGGCTGCACTTGGGGTGGGGGTGAGGGGCAGGTACTTGCACTGTGGGCTGGTGGGGTGGGGGCGCCTGGAGTACAGGGAATGGAAGCGG
>PVIY010006657.1:0-86312 GCA_004026745.1 Myrmecophaga tridactyla | reverse complement strand
AAAAGGTAACTAATATGACTTGTACATAAATGCCATTATTAACTTGAATGAGCATTTAAAATGTTTCATTGAAAAATTTTTACAACTAACAGCTCCCTTTATAACCTGGCTCAGCCTGACTCCCACCTCATCTTCATCTTCTATCCCTTTCTGTTGTGAAATCCAGAGACTTAACTTCTTACTGCTTCCTGAACAAAAGAAAGACTTTTTTTTTTTTAGCTTTGGCTCTGGCTCTGGCCCTTTCTTCACCAACATCTTATTTCTTTCTCGAATGTTCTATCCTTCAGCTGTCATTTAGGAAGATTCTCATAGAGTTTTTGGTTAACTTGTCCATGATTTTCCAAAAACATTAGTGACCTGGGCCAGGATTTGTGTCTTCCACCAGGCTGTGTTTCCTTCCTTAATTAAATCCTCTCAAGGTAGCTCCTGGCTGGCACAGTAGCCATGTTCAGAAAGAACCTCTGTATAACTCTAGAATCACATGTTTTCAGATTCCTGGAGACCACTGGAAATATTTGAGGCAGCTGAACAGCAGTCCCCTGTTTTGCTTCCTCCTTCTTCCAGTATTTCTGGACCACTGGGGTTTTCATCAACTGTGTCTTGCATTTAATCAATCAATATTTACTGAACAACACCATTCCAGGCCCTCTGCTGGGGGTGATGGGGTAAGGCTATTGTTGCATACTGGGTTCCTTGGGGAGGCAGAGTCTGAGATAGGTATTACCTTGCAGGAGGTATACTACGGCGTGCTCTTGGGATCAGTACTGGGAAGGAAGCGACATGGGGTTGAGGTAGATGTTGAGCTGGGTTACAGTCTCAAAGGAAGTCTCAGTCAAGCCCATGGCGAGTTCCAAGATTGCACGACCCATCAGAGATATCCCACATTAGGGAAAGAATGCTGGGTCTTTATATACCTGCATCAATATTTGCCACCCCTGGTACCACCAGTAGTGGATGTAACCTTGGTTAAGGTGGCTCTTTCTGTTTCACTTTACTTCAGTCTCCAAAGCAGCTAGCAGTGACGGGCTCTCTGCCAGTGGATCTCCCAGCAACTGCGGTACTAATTTCTCTATTCTTGAAAGGAGATCTGGGAGCACGTTGCATGTCCATCTCAAAATGGCAACCGGTGAATTAAATATCTAATGGGGGAAACAGAAGAGTAAACATCTACTTTCAGTATTGTGTAATAAGGACTACAATGGGAGTGAGTGTCTTGTAGGAGGGAAGCAATGTCATTTAGGGAAAATTTTCAGGAAGCAGTAGCATCTTAAGATCTGAGAGATCATTGGGAATTAGAGAGACAAAGGTGAGGTGGTGGTAAAAAGGGAGATGAAAGCTGGGAGCTGAGTAAGTAGGGATAATTTAGGGAAATGCTGCCAAGCCAGATTCTTAGAACCAAGTTAGATAACCTAAAAGATATAATTTTTAATAAGGAATCTGAGGAATAAGCAAAGTCAGCCAGGTGAAGGACTTTTGTGTGGTGGGAGAGCAGGTAGAGGTAGTTATGGATGGCTGATGAGTAGGTTCAGAAGGAGAAGGGAGGGAAGTAATAGTGGCAGATGGACAAACAAGCAGAAGAGACAGGGGAAAGGAGAGAAGAGGGAAAGAGTTGAGTAACTGAAGAAAGTTCCAGTTGGCTGGAGAATGGAGTTTGGGACTATGAAAGTCCTTGCGTGCTATATAAATGAGTTTGGACTTTATCTTCAGTGCAACGGGAAATCCCTGAAGGATTATAAACAGAGGATCAACATCACTGTGCTTGCTGTTATCTGTCATTTATTTTAAAGCACCTCACATTATTATTTATTCTCTGAGAGTTTATGTATGATACCGCTTAGCTACAAGTGAGTCTGAAATAGTTTCATTTTAGCCCTTGCTATGTAATTACCATTTGTATCAGCTAGGTTTTGTTCAGAAAAGCAAAAGAATAATATAGAATAAGGGATTTGGGGCTAGACCTTCTACAATTGAGCGAGCTGGTAGGACAGGCTGTGTAGGTTGTTGCCTCTGCATCTGGTGTTAGGGGGAAGTCACTATAGTTCCATCCAATCTACAATTGAGGAGGGAGGATGGAGGTGAATGACAGCAAGGACAAATGCGAATCTGAAAAGTTGAATTAGAACCTGTGTCTGTCACTTCTTCCAGCTTTGACAATGTTGGAGCCTCCAGCAGGAGAAGCTTGTGGCCTTCACCGTGGAGCTGCCCTTGCATCCAGCCTAGGACCTGGAGAAGCTGAAGGAGAAGATTTGGTGGTAGCTGGAGACACTGCGGTCTGGGTGCTTCTCCACACAGCAATGTGAGTCAGAAGTCACTGACAACATGCATGAATTGCCACCATGTCTGGTGCTTTAAACTGACTTTCAAAGTATGAGGGCTACTCTTTACTTCCACTCTGCAAATCCCATGTGAATTTCTTTCGTGGCCAGTGCTAACCTAGAATCGCACAGAGAAGGGAATTCTGGGAAACACAGTCCTAGCTCTGTTAAGTTGGCAGTGTACAAAACCATCACGTGTTTTGAGCACACTTAGGCCTAGTAGGCACTCAGCGAAGCACTGTGCACACACAACTTAATTATTTTAACACCCCCTGAAGGATTATTGTCCTTATCTTATTGGTAGGAGAAGAGAGAGATTGAATGACCTCCCTTAAGAAGAAGCAAAACTGGCATTCATATGTAGTTGGTCTAATTCCCAAACCAAGCTCTTATCCACTAAGCAACAGACCCCTCTACCAAGTACTCTAGAAAGGTAGACAGATACTAATTCTTAAAACAAATACCACTATCCCCAACATAACATATTTTGACACAACTAGTGCTAAAATTAACGGAGATAATGTACACTGATGCTTGCCAATGACCCTTGATGCCTGATGCTAGGATTTCTCTTTGGTGCTCTGACAGGCATCTGGCAGCCCATTCATCGCTGCTGTCATGGAGGAATTGTGGCTTTAACTAATTTTCTGATTTTCTGAGGCTTAGAGAACATTCTGAATCATGGATTTCCAGATGCAGGATGTAAATATCTATCAACATCGGCCATCACTACAAATCATTTAATGGAGGTTTCCTAAATTGGGAGGCCTCTTCTAAATTGTTTTGCCTGACATTAATGCCTTATTTTCGCTATGAGAGGTCACCCTTATGATGGGTGGAAATGGAATCTGGAGAAGAGGAGAGGTATGGTAGCTGTTCTCAGTGTCCATTCCAAGGGCTTTATCACTTCATTGTACTTCTGTCACTTCCAGCTGCCAGTTTCTGCTTGAAGGCTTTTCCCCAAGTCAGGGAAGAGCTCTGCCTGAGTGCCTGGGAATGAAGTCCCCAAGGAATATCCTCTGCTAATGACTGGGGGAAAGTGGTGTGTAAAAACTCCAGTTCCCTCAGCTTCAGCTGAGGTAAAACTGGAGTGTGTAACTTTACATGATTTTCCAGAATTTTCTTGTAGGATTAAATTCCAGTTACCCACAGTGTTAACTTGTTTGATACATACCCTTTATTGGCTTCCTTCCTTCTCTGATCTGCTTCCCACTCCCTTATAGATGTTTCCTACGTTTCCAAATAAACTACTTTTACTTGAATTTTTGTCTCAGAGTCTGCTTCTGGTGGATCTAAACTAAGACAAGTGGGAAGGACATGAGAGGGAGAGTAAGAAAGCAGAACATAGGGTGTTAAATAGAGGGATAGGACCAGTGGGTGAACTTGGATGGAGAAAAGGAACTAGAATAGAGGGAGAATAAAGTGGAGAAATCCCAGGATTCAGGCACAAGGAGGAGGTTGTTACCCTAATCTGAAAATAGTACTGTCAGTAAGTTTCCTACATTGACTACACTTGTCCATTGCATATAAATCAGTGATTGAATCAAATCATCACTATGGGGGCTCAGGTCCAGAAGACACACTCATCAGTTGGAATCACTGAAGTCCATTAATCCATTTTAAAGGCAAGCTTAAATGACATAAAAGACATTTTATAAGAAAAGTCTAATTTCACCAACATATTACCAATGCATTACCTACATACTCTTCTGGATTTGCCTTTTCATTCTTCTCTTTCCATTGGATATAAAGAAACAAGTATGGGTTTTTCTCACTTTATGGCCCATTGTTCCCTTTTTGGATTTTGAAACAGTGAAGCTCAGAATCACATTTGTTATCCTCAGTGCTTGTAATCTGATCTGGCATTTTCTAAAGTGGTAATCTGATTTGGCATTTTCCAAAGTGAAAATATGATTTGGCGTTTTCCAAAGTGGAATAAAAATTCAGGGCTGAATATCTTTACTTAGTGGTTCAAGAAAGAATTACTAAACACCTGAGGCACAATTTAGTTAGTGTGTGAACCTCTAGTTTCATACAATAACTGTCCCTGCCAGAGGACTCCTTAGAGATATATCTTTCGGTTTCCTTTAGCTTCTACTTCCCTAACAGTGAACCCCTAGTGGTTTCTTCACCTGGCAGTATTTTCTTCTGGTTTGTTTGTTTTCTCCTTTCTTTACTGGGCTTGAGTTGCCTCCTGTAGAGGAATTGTGTAGTTGTAGCTACCATGGGTGGTTGTGATACAACCTCTTATTAAAGAGAGGCCACCTATCTGGAATGTCTCAGAAGATAGTTCCATGTCAAAAATACCAATCAACTTTTGCAGCTTTCCGGGAGACAGTGGTGCTCTCTGTTCAGTGATGACATTTAAGTTGATCTTTTAGATTCATTTCATACTGCATATTTTTGGGACACTGAGATCAAGATAAGTTGAAAACAATTTATTGCTTGTAAAACAATAATATGTGGAAGAATGTCAGGCTTTAGGAACAGTTCTTTTTTTTTTTTTTTTTTTAACCACTAGGAATCATAGAACCACCTACACTTAGGGTCCTATTGTTTACAATCATGTATTAACAAAGTGAACAAAAGCCTAATTATTCATGAAATAAGTATAAACTAAAATTGATCATCATTTCACCCTCAAGAACAGAACCAGTATTCTCTTAGCTTATGAGATTTTTTTAAATAGCGTGGATAAATCTACTTAAAGTTGGGTTAAATTAGTGGGCATTGAATAGAACTTAACATACAGCTTTGCTCCAGCTCTTAGGATGTGTGTGTTGTAGCTTGTGCCATTAGTGACTGTAGTAGATGTAGTTGAAAATTCAGTATCAATAAAATGCAGGGCATTACTTCCATGTGCATGTTTTTTGTACCATTTGCACTCATATATACTTGATATTTTTCATGGAGTTACTTTGCAACTCAAAGATATCTAAACAGAAAATTGAAAATCACTGCCATAAATAGAAAGTTTCATTTTTTAAAAATTCACATTCAAGTGGGTGCATAAATATTACAAAGTATTTTGATCAGTGAATCACCTAAATTCATCTTATAAGCCGTACTCTGGGGAATATTGCTCTAGGGGAAGTGCTTCCAGTGATTTCACTATTTTAAGGTATGAAGCAATGTTTGTGGAATTCATCAATGTTTTGACTTGCTGAAGCTTCCAGAATGCAATATACCAGAAATGGATCAGCTTTTACAAAGGGAATTTATTAGGTTACAAATTTACAGTTCTAAGGCTGTGAAAATGTCCAAATTAAGGCATCCAGAAAAAAGATATCTTGACTCTGAAGAAAGATTAATGTCATCCAGCGTTCCTCTGTCACCTGGGAAGGCATATGGTGATATTTGTTCATTCTTCTCTCCTGGTTTCTGATTCAAAATGGCTCCCTCAGCTCCTGTGTGTCTTTCTTGCTTCTCCCCTGGGCATTTTCTTCCTCTGTATTCTCTCCAAAATGTTCCTCTCTTAAAGAACTCCAGTAAGTGGATTAAGACCCATCCTGAATGGGCTGGGTCACATCTCCACGGAAACAACCTAATTAAAAGATCTTACCCACAATAGGTCTGCATCCACAAGATTGGATTAAAAGAAAACATGGCTTTTCTGGGGTACATAGCAGTTTCAGACCAGTACAGTCAACAATGTGATATTGTAGTGTTAGCATTTTAAATGTAACCTTAAAACTGTAAGCAAGCTGTGTATCTGAGTTTTAGTTGCACGGAGGAGCAATATAGAGAGCATGCATTCAGGCATGAAAAGGCAAAAAATAAGCATACATTAATCACCCTTGTTTGTATTCTCCCATCCATTGCCCCAGACTTGGAGGCACCATACTCCAAGTATCTTAAAAGGATGTAAATCCTAAAGGATGTAGTAAATAACTAAGATAGGGAACTAATGTAGTTCTCCAGACCTCTTTTACATGTTACCCAAGATGATTAACTTTCTTTGTCTCTAATGCATATAAAAGCCAAGTGAAAAATCACTGCAGGGGACAGATTTGGGACTTTTCCCCTGCCCTCCCTCTGGCGTAAATAAACCTTCCTTTTCCTTCACAACCCATTCGGTGTGTCTGTGCATTAAGCTGCACCTAATGATGAACCCAGATTTGGGGGGAGGGAGTGGGAAGGGATTATCTTCAAGATCATCCCTGAAGTCTATGTCTAAATCCCTCTAAGGAATACACTTTCTTAGGCCAAGGGCTGAACAATGCTTTTGCTGGCAACAAGAACATGCCTTGCTCTGTGCTCTTAACTTCAGTCATACAACACTTCTATCCAGCTCCATAGCCCCTATCACAAATAAGAGCAAGAATGATTAAAGTGAAGGAACAGGCAGAGTAGGATTCATTCATTCATCTGACGAACTTTTCTTGAGAATCTACCCCATATCAACCACTAATAATAAAGAACTAATGCTATGCTGTTCCTGTCCTAATGGGGTATGCAATTCATCAGTGGGCAGCAGACAAATAAATGGAACATGTTTCTACAGGATCTAAGAACAATGGAAGTAGATGACAGGTACTGGGAGGAGTAAAGGGAAGGAAGGGACAATTCTCCTTGGGAAGCAAAGGTGGGGAAAAGGTTCAGAGATGTAACACTTGAATTTAGAATGGAAAGATGAGAAGTTTCCAGGCAGGCGTGAGGTGGGGCGTTTCAAGGACTCAAGACTAGCAAGTGTGAGAAAAGAAAGCCTGCTGTCTTTGGTGGAACGATATGGGCTAAACTGGTGGATGTGAAGGATCCAGGGAGTGTAGTGAGGCCGAAGTCTGCAGGGATGGGAGGAACTACCTCAAGAGGAGCTTTGTAGATCATGGTGAGGGTTATGGGGCATATTCTGTAGGCAAGAGCAAGCCAGTGCAGGATTTTAAACAAGGGAGTGGTGGGGCCAGATGTGGGTTTCAGAAATTTTATTCCAGTTGCAATTTGAAAGTTATTTTCAAAACAGGGTACAAGAAGGGCCATTTACAATACTCTCTGCAAGAGAGGATGAGAAAGTTAACGAAGACAAAATTGATGGATGGAGAGCTGGTGACAGATTCTAGAGATTGGAGAACTAAAGATAAATCCTGGTTACCAACTCTATGTTGGGGAGAAGGTGAGGACAAGGATGAATCCTGATTTTGGCCTGGATGAATAAGGGTGGTGTTTGGTGGGAGGGAAAACAGAAGAACCTGGAACTCTTGTTAGGAATATACCTCCTGCTCTGGGTTATCCTGGGAACCAAATTTCTTGGATGCCTAGATTTTCTCACATAGAATAAAAATTAGTTCTTTTATCTGGCATCCAGTAGAGTAGTGAAGGCAGACATGAGATTGTAATTGCATAGGGGTATTCTGGGATGAAAACACTTAATTGGAAATTCATTCCTTTATTCTTTCCTTCATTTATTTAATAAGTCTATAGAGAGCTCATGATGTTCTAGGCAGTGTGACATGCAACATAATTGTGAATGTGATTGGGAGCAAGAAAAATAAATAAAAAGGAAATCTCACATGGTAAGATAAAGCCTATGTTAAGGGTGCCTTAGGTTGAATCTCCCTGAGATGAAGATTTAAGAGAGATTATTTTATTTCAGAGGTAATTCCAAAACAAAAACAAACAAACAAACAAAAAAACGCCTGTAGGGAAATAGGGAAGTAAAACAGGGAAGGGAAGAAGTCAGTAGAGGGTATATTAATGAACTTGCCATTGTGGGCAACTGAGGTTGCATCCTAATGGATTCCTCTGGGAAACTGTGAAGAATACACTCAGAGGTTTTCTAGGAGGTGAGAGAGCAGAGGAATTTATCCACCAACTTCAGTCATTGATTGAGTGCTGCTGCTGGGATGTTAACCACCTGGCAATTCTCAGCCTTCCTTAGGTTTGGGCCAATCTCCATTCCTTTGGGCAGAGAAAACTCAGGGCAGAAGGTTGCAGGGGCTGCACATTGAACAGACTGCCCAAGCGATACAGCCTGAGTTCCAGCAGAATTGGTACAAAGAATAAGTGCAGGGTGATACAGGAACATAGGAACATATAGGATGAGGACCTAACCCAATCTTGGGGATCCATAGGAGATTCCCTGAATCAAAGTTAACTTGATAATAATAATAATAATAAACATTCTGGAAGAACATTACAGCTTATAGATTATGTTATTTCATGTCTAGCTTTTTCCTTTAATGTTTTCCATTGGCAGATAAAAAATCTGAGACTGAGAAGGCTTAAGAATATTGTCCATGCAGACCTTGAGCTCAGACCCAGGAATATTTTTGTTCCAAATCCAGGGCTCTTTTTCCAACATAACGGTTTGAAAATGACAATTATCTTCTGCGAACATGTTGGAGGACTACTCAGGACACTTTAGCCAAATTGATATTAATTTCTTGAAATGTGACTAATTCAGTAAATGATCATTTAGTCAAAAGTTTAGAAACCAAAGAATCTAAATAAAGGAATTATTCTAACAGAAGACTTTAAACAGATATTCATTTAAACCATCATTCCACTTTAATAACGAATGATGATTTGCTCTATGTGTGGCAGGAGGAGACCTTAAGATAGTTTGAGCCCTGGGGGCTGCTGGGGACACACTTGTAATATTGTGACAGCCCAATGTACAAGGCATGGTTAGGTTGGTGTGAATTGCACAGTGTGAATGGAAAATAGCTTTGTCAGAAGTTATTTCAAGTTGTAAAATTCTCATGGATTTTGGGGCACAAAGGTCATTTACACAGAGCAGGAACCATACTAGATGTACCGGCTGAAAGAAATATGAAAAAGAAGGGGGATGCAAGAACAAGTGGTGATACTCATTGATTCTAAATGTGCAGTGGCTTCATCACCTTCTCTAGTTTCTGCAGATGCAGATACCAAAAATCACTAAGGATTTCCTGGATAGTTTACTTATTCTTATTATTTTAAGATATTTGTGGGGATTGGTGTAAAGAAATGAGTGTGCATCGCCAACTTTGATTTTCAGTGCAAAAACTGATTGGTAAGTTATATTCACTCAATCAGTAACTTATATGTCATATTTTTCCATTTAAAGATGTGCTCAAAGTTTTGATTTATAGGAAATGGTGACAAATATGACTTATTTTTGCACTTGATTTGCCTGATAGATTTATATTAAATGAAAGATTCTGTAAGAGAAATATATATATATATAATATATATATATTAGAAATATATATATATATTTTAAACTTATTCCTTACCCAAACTTCATTTCATGGACTCTGGATTCAATCATTCTTCTGCCATTTGCTAGCTGATGATTTTCATAAGTTATTTAACCCCTCTATGCTTCAGTTCTTCACATAAAAAATAGAGATAATGATAATTCCTACTTCATGGGGATGTTGTGAATATTATGTGAAGTACTATATATAAAGGGCTTAATAAAGTACCTGTTGCATTTTAAGGGTTCAGTAAAAGGGAGATATTATTTTTATTATCAAAATTTATTTTATAGATCAATGAATTGTTTAAGAAATAAGACATCTAAACTCCAAAGATACGTTTATTAATCCAGGCCCTAGACATTTGTATAAACCACATTCTGCTTTGGGATAGTATTGTGTAATGTTTAAAAGTATGGACTCTGGAGTCAGATTGCTGTTACTAGTTACATGAGTAGGACAAATCATTCAATGTCTCTCTGACTCAGCTTTTTAATATGAAATAATAATTATGATAAGTATTAAATAAATAAAAAGAAAATAATAATAGTGTTTACCCCATAAGGTTGTTCTAAGCATTGAATGAGCATTTAGAACAGTGCCTTATACAGAGTACACACTACATCTCTATTTGTTGTTGCTGTCATTATTATTCTAAATACTTAGCCTGCAGCCTTAGAAAGCACGCCAAGGCACATAGTAAAAGTGACATTTTGCATTGTTTTCTATTGTATGGATTCCTTGTGTGCTTTACAACAGTAAGAAAATGTCAGATGGAGTCCATCTTGAGGGTAGAATTCAATGAATTGACTTATGATTGGCTTGAATATTATTTATTTGCAAGAGACTTGAAATTCAGGAAATGTGTATTCATACGTTCACATTTTTGTACCTTCCTGGGAACAGGTAGCACATTTCTACTGTTGTATAGAATGAATCTGTTTGGATTTAGTGTGCAGACCAATTGGGTGTGATTTGCCACATGTGTCATCCTCATGTTCAGGCATATGCTTGCTGAGATACTGTTTGGTTACATTTTGATGATCTCACAGCCTTTGCTTGATGGGTCCCGCCCTATAGTTGGTCATTTTGGGAAATCTAAGTGGTAGAACTGGTGGTGGGTTTGAAAGAATTCTATCTAGATGGTTTATAAATAGAAGAACTGATTTCTGTGGGCCACACTCCTTTAGGGACAGATGACAACCTAAAGGGGAAATTCTTGCTAGTACTAAAAGGTAGCAAGGAGAATAAATCTGAGTAACTTTATCAAGGGACAAAGTATGGTGAAAATAATCACTTTCTACCTAGTCTTTGCCCATATTTCTATCTGGGACCCTGCATTACAAGCACTTCCCTCCCTAGACCATTCAGAGCGTGTGGACACTCATGGTTTCTCTGATGAGATAAGTGTTTGCCAAGAATGATCTAGGCTGATTTGGGGTGAGGGGGGGCACATTTACTTTCAAATTATTTTAGTAATTATTTGCTATTTTGTATTTTCTTAAATGTATGCCTTGAATGACTGGAAGTGGATGTATTTCCTCCTATCTTTTATCCACAGATTGCTTACAGGCTGATTTACACAGGCTAAATCAGGTTTATTTTGTTTTCTTATAAATATTGGACTCAGTATTCTAGTACCTGGCTTGACAAAGACTTCTGGGCCATAAAGACAGATAGGCATAAAGCAAAGAAAAGCAATGCAAATGCATGCCTGTCAATGCCAGGTAAAACAAAACAAAGCACAAAATGCAAATAAATCAATTGAACCAAAACATTTAGCTAATCAGTGAAGTCATATTTGAAGCATTTCAAATATTTGGAGGGGTCAACCGCATTCTCATAAAGTTGATACATTTTTCCTTGCCTCCAAGAACCGACGAAACCAAACCAAGCCAACTGATTAACAAACAAGCTGAAAACAATCTCTGCACTTGTCCCTCACCTCTCAGCTCAGTTTTCAAGAATAATAAATTCCGTGGAGGACATTATGTTAAAAGAGCAGGGTTGGAGCCATATTAACTGAGTGTGATTTAATGACTGAAGTCATGGGCATAGGATCTTAGTTGGCCCCTTAGAGGAGAAACACAGAATAAATGGCACCCTTTTTGGGTATTTTTCTGATGGTTTTTATTTTTAGTTGCATGACTAAGGTCCAAAAGATTTCATAATCTGTGGCTTTGCAATGCTATTCAGTTTATTAACTGTTTTCCTTGGTTCTTACTATTTCTTAGCTGTAATTCTTGCTCATGGAGAGTTTATGGTTGGGAGTGTATACTGTTAGCTCTTTTGTTGTAAAAGTCAGACTCAGTTTGACCCTATCTCTTAATTTCCCACATCTAATCAATTATCAAAGCTGGACACTATATTTGTGTGTGTGTTTAAAAGAATCCCTTTCCAATTTCACTGGCACTCATCATTTTTCAACTTCACTATCACAATAGCCTTGGTTGGTCTTCCAGTATTTGATCTCTCCCACCTTCTTGCTTCCTCTAGTATTAGACCAGAGTGAATTTTCTATAATGAAAAACTTTTTTTATATTTCTTCTTTCCTTAAAGTGCTTTAATGCCTATCCTGCTCTCGACAATTCCCTACCCAATATGTCAACTTTTTTGCCTCCAGTCTAACTCTCCATGTTCACTTCCTGTAGCTCTGTCTCTGGCGTGCTTGCTTTAGCTATAACAAAGCCCTTGCTGTTTTCCTGCAGCCACCTGCTGTCTCAGGCTGCCAGGTTTTACCCAAGCTGTTCTTTTTGCCTAGCATGCCTTTATTTTCTTTGTCAGTCTAAACAAATACTATTTGCCTTTCAAGACTTCAGCTCAAGAGTGTCCCTTCCGCCCGCCCCTTCTTCTCTTGTTTGCCCGGCTGCTATGACAGATACCACACAATGGATGTGCTTAAATAACAAGCGTATATTGTCTCACCATTTCAGAGACTAGAAGCCCACAGTCAAGGCATCAGCAAGGCTATCCTTTCTTCCCAAATTGCGTAGTGCTCTGGTGCTGGCTTTCCACAATCCCTGGGGTTCCTTAACTTGCCTCCTGTCACGTGTAAACTCTGTGCCTTACCTCTGCTCTTCCAGTTTCTGTGACTTCTGACTTCTGGTTGCTCCCTGTGGCTTTTTCTGACTTCTGGTTTCCAGATTTCTTCTGCTTACAAAAGACTCCAGGAGGTTATGGATTTTCTCTTTTGTGAGGGTGTGTTTATTATTTTTCTCTTTGAAGCAATGAAAATTTTCTAAAATTGAAAGTGATGACGATTGTACAACTAAGGAAACTCTGAGACATGGATTGTTTATTTTGGACATTATCCATGTGGTCCAATGGGTGGAGGTGGCCAAAGAATACTATGACTGAGAAGCAGAAAGGTGAACTATGGCAAATACTTATGAATGGAATATCGTGCGACTGCAGAAAGGAACGAAGTTATGAGGCATGCAATGAGGTGAATGAACCTTGAGGGTAATGTGTGGTGCAAAATAAGCCAGAAACAAAAGGACAAATATTGTATGGTCCCTTTTAGAAAACACTTTTAAGAAAATTGGGGCCTAGATTGTAAGCTCTGATAGCAGTCAACATTTCTTCCTGAGCCTTAAGTGTTATTTCTTGATTCTGAGATGCTGTGCTATATGTGTATAGCCTGGTATTTCCCTGGAACTTTGGGTACCTGTATGACATCTAAGATGCAGAGTTGGAGTTTTGCAGCTCTGCAAAACAGCATTGCTACATACAATAACTGTTAAAGAAACGAAAAGAGAGATCAGGCTTCAAATAGAGATAAGAATGAAGCTGAACGTGTAAAGAATATCATTGTCTGAATTTTAGGACTTCACCTACTGTATGAGACCAAAGTAAGAGAGCCTTATTTTGTCCAAAACCTAAATTTTTTTTAGCACACAACCTAACACAACCTGTCTGGATAGTTAATTCTAAACAACCCAACATAGGAATGATGGCTTGTAATTCAGTACAGCTTAATATGATACCCAGATATGTCCCAGAGTATGCTGGGCAGATAATTAAAAAGTATTGACAAATTCCCTTGAGGGACTGGAGAAAAAATATGGAACTATTAAACTTTCCCACTGGGAAACCCTTGCTACTCTCTCAAACAGTAGGGACTCCCAAGTTAACAGTACAATCCCTAGGTCTTGAAACTCATTTCTGTAGTGGAGAAGCTAAGCTTACCTATAATTATGCCTAAGAATTACTTCTAGAGAACCTCTTCTGTTGTTCAGATGTGGCTTCTCTCTCTCTAAGCCCAACTCTGCAAATAAAATCATTACTGTCTCTCCTATATGGGACATGATGTCCAGGGGTGTGAATATCCCTGGCAATGTGGGACATGACTCCTAGGGTTGAGTCTAGCCCTGGCATTGTGGGATTGACAATGCCTTCTTGACCAAAAAGGGGAAAAGAAATGTAGCCAAGTAAGGTATCAGTTGCTAAGAGAGTTCAAATAGAGTTGAGAGGCTATTCTGGAGGCTACCCTTATACAAGCTTCAGCTAGATATTGTTAATTGTGATGGTTAGCCAAACTCCAACCAATATCATTTCTGTTAACCCTAAAGAACACCCAGGGCTCTTTCTGAGACCCTAGAAAAGTTGCACGGTAAATTTACTTTTTAGAAACCTAAAACCTTCAGATGGTTTCTAGGCCAGATAAGTCCTGAAACCCAGAGGTGCTAGTCTCTCCAAGAACAACAATCAGTTCCATCTCCCTATCCCATATTGTTGACACACCTTTTCAACATGAAAAAAGTTAGAATGGGCACAACCCAAATATCCCTAAAGATCAGGAGAAGGAGTTATAACAGAGAAGTTAGGATTTAACCAATGAGTATGACTACTGAATCATATTGATTATTTTTAATCTCCAGTGTCTTGGAACAGCTAGAAGGAAAAACATGAAATTGTGGAACTGTAGTCCATACCAAACTTTGAAATCTGTTCTGTAACTACTTGCTAAAATGTACTTTCAAAATTTATTGCTTTTTTGTATGTATGTTATATTTCACAATAAAAAACATTAAAACAAAAAGACCCAGAGGTATGGATTCAACTCTACCCTGATGTAGTTTGGACACACCTTAACTAAAAATGACATCTTCAAAAGGTCCTATTTACACATGAACTCACACCCACTGGAATCAGGATTAAGATGAAGAACATTTCTTTCACTGGGGTACAGAATTCAACCTCTCAAACCTCTGAAAACTTTCTTCCCCAATAACTCAGGGAAGGATAGTGCCTAGCTTCCCCCAAATTTTATTGTCACACACATCACATTATATGGCAAATACTGTTTTTTTAAATGTCTGACTTTCTCTCTAGATAGTGAGCTATTTTACCTAGAGCAAAGGACCTAATAGTTATCTGGTTTACATTTTTCTCTCTTTTATATGAAAAATTTTATTACTCACCTAATGAATCTTTCTAGGGAAAACAGAGTAGGTCCCAAGCAGAGTAGGTTCAAAGAAGCCCGAGAGTTCAGGGAAAACAAACTAGATGAATATATCTTTTTTTTTAACTAGAAAAGTTGTAGGATTTGAGAAAAATCATGTAGGAAATATATATATCTTCCTCCACGTACACAGTTTCCCCCATTATTAACACATTGCATTAGTGCAGAACATTTGTCACAATTGAAGAAACAGTATTGTAATTACACTATTAACTATAGTCCATAGTTTATATTAGGGTTCATTCCTTGTGTTGTACAGTTAGTTCTTTGTTTTTTTCTTTTTGTTTTTATCCTGGCAACAAATACACAACATAAAATTACGTTTTCTAACCACTTTCAAATATATAATTCATCAGTATTAATTACATTCACAATATTGTACTACCATCACCACCCTCCAACACTAAAATGTTTCCATCACTCCAAATAGAAACTCTGCATCAATTAAGCATTAAGTCCACATTCTACAACCTTGGTAATCTATATTCTAGGTTATGACTCTATGAATTGGTTTATTCTAATTATTTCACATCAGTGAGATCATATGATATTTGTGCCTTTGTGTCTGGTTTATCTCACTCAACCTGATGTCTTCCAGGTCCATACATGTGGTTGCATGTATCAGAATTTCATTCCTTTTTACAGCTCAGGAAAATTCCATTATATGTATATACTACATTTTGCTTATCCAGTCATCAGTTGATGGATACTTGGCTTTCTTTCATCATGGCAATTGTGAATAATGGTGCTATGGACATCACTGTGCAAATATCTGTTCAAGTCTCTGCTGTCAGTTCTTTTGGATACATACCTAGTAGTGGGATTGCCAGGTCATATGGTGGTAATTCTATACTTAATTTTTTGAGGATCTGCTGAACTGTTTTACACAGTGGCTGTACAATTTTATATTCCCATCAATAATGAATGAGTGTTGCTATTACCCTATAGTCTCTCCAACACTTATCTTCCATTTTTTGATAAGTGTCCATTCTAGTGGGTGTGAAATGGTACCTCAAAATGTGATTTTAGTTTGCATTTCCCTAATAAATGATGTTGAATGTCTTTTTATGTGCCTATCAGTCAATTGTATAACTTCTTTGAAGAAATGTCTGCTCAAGTCTTTTTTCCCATTTAAAAAATTGGGTTGTTTGTCTTTTTGGTGTTGAGTTGTAGGATTTCTCTATATATTCTGGACATAAACTCTAATCAGATATGTGGTTTTCAAATACTTTCTCACATTGTATAGTGTTCTGGTTTGATGATTTTATGCACTCCAGAAAAGGCTATGTTCTTTTAATCTCTCCCTGTGGGGGCAGACCTATTGTGGGTGGGACATTTTAATTAGGTTGTTTCAATTAAGATGTGACCCAGCCCATTCAAGGTGGGCCTTAATCCTTTACTGGAGTCATTGATGAGAGGATAAAAGATAGAAAAGCCAAGAGAGCTCGGAGAGGAAGAAATGCCCAGAGAAGCAAGGACCCTGAGAAACTTTAAGAGCCAGAACCTGAAAGCAATGAAAGGAAAGAAGAATCAGTACATGACTTCCTCTGTGATAGAGGATCCCAAGATACCATTGGCCTTTTTTCTGAGAAGGTATTGCACTGTTGATGCCTTAATTGGGACATTTTCATTGCATTAGAACTGTACATTTGTAAACTAATAAATCCCCATTGTAAAAGCCAACCCATTTCTGGCATATTGCATTCCAACAGCTTTGGTAAATGGGAAAATGTAAGTCCTCTTATTTTCATGATTAAGTACTCTGACGCACAAAAGTTTTCAATTTTGAGGAAGTCCATTTATCTGTTTTTTTTTCTTTTATTGCTTGTGCTTTTGGTATAAAGTCTAGGAAACCATTGCCTAACACCAGGTCCTGAAGATTTTTCAATATTTTCATCTAGAGAGTTTCATAGTCCTAGCTCTTATATGTAGGTCTTTGATCCATTTTGAGTTGATTTTTGTATATAGTGGAGGTAGGAGTACACCTTCATTCTTTTGCCTATTTATATCTGGGTTTCCCACCATCATTTGTTGAAGAGATTATTCTTTCCAAAGTGAGTAGAACGGGACCTTTGTCAAAAATCAGTTGGCCATAAACATGAGGGTTGATTTTCGAACTCTCAATTTGACACTGTTGGTCTATAAGCCTGTCCTTGGGTATTACTATGCTATATTAATTACTGTAGCTTTGTAATGGGTTTTAAGATCAGGAAGTGTGAGTTCTCCAATTTCATTTTTCTTTTTCAAGATGGCTTTGGTGATTCAGGGCCCAATACACTTTCTTATAAATTTGATGATTGGCTTTTCTATTTCTACAAAGAAGCCTGGTGGGATTTCGATTGGGATTATACTGAATATGTAAATTTCTTTGGGTATAAAATTGGCATCTAGCAATGTATAGACTTCTAGCTTATAAATACAGAATGCCCTTCTATTTACTTAGGTCTTGATTTCTTTTAGCAAAATTTTGTAGTTTTCCACATACAACTCCTTTACATTCTTGGTTAAATTTATTCCAAGAAAACTGATTCTTTTAGTTGCTTCTGCAAATTGTATTTTTTCTTGATTTCTTCCTTAGGTTCTTTGTTGTTAGTGTATAGAAACACAACTTGATTAAAATAATCATTCTTGTATTGTTGTTGATGAATTCAGAGCAATGGCAAAAAAAATCAAGATTTGTAATTTATATTAATATCTAGGTTGACTTAGAAATATATTTAGTGATGAAAGTTAAAAGCTTTGGAAATTATTTTACAGCATTGTACAAGCATACTTTTGAGATATTGTGAGTTGGGTTCCAGACCATTACAATAAAGTGAATACTGCAATAAAGTCACACGAATTTCTTGTTTCCCTAGTGCATGTAAAAGTTATGTTTACACTATATTGCAGGTTATTAAGTATACAATAGCATTATGTCTAAAAGATAATATACGTACCTAATTAAAATGTGACAGAGACACAAAGTAAGAGTATGCTGTTGGAAAAATGGTGCCAAATAGACTTGCTTGATGCAGGGTTGCCACAAATCTTCAATTTTTAAAAAATGCAATATTTGTGAAGCATAATATAGAGTTGTGCAGTAAAATAAAGTATGTCTGTATCAGAAAATTCTTGGTAGGCTGGGATTTGACCAATGTGTATTTAGTGTTATGTCTTTCCCTTCAAATATCACAATAATAGTTTCACTGAGAAGTCTGATCTCACAGTTGTAAAGATACTTAGCAAAAGATACTACTGCAAAAAAATAACACATTTAGAACTAGGTATGAACCATCAGCAACACTGAACAACACTGTTGGGTTTATTTTGCATTACTAGATAGTTCTTTTATTTTAACTCACATCAGACATAACACAGGAAGTAGTGCAGTGGTTCTGGAAGGACAAGTAAACACTTTGACTCTTGAGATTACTTAAGAAGCCTTTTGAAAACTTCTCTGGATAATTTTGTAATGCAGTGCAAAAAGGCTGCCTCTTGGGTGATTTTGTTTGAAAGTCCTGAAATGTAGGCTTCATAGGGCTACTTCGGATGCCTCAACCTCAGGGAGAATGAAAACTATAGAATCATAAAGACCTGCTCTTAAAGTAATCTATGTTTTCTAAAGGCAGTCCAGTGTAGAGCAGTACTTCTAGTCCCAATTCACCTCTTTGTCCAAAAACATTATGGTGACTTTTCATTTTAGATCCTGGCTTTTGGTGTGAATATCTCAAGATTGGCTTTGTGATTTTTCTTGTAGCCATATATATATTTTTCCCATTTATCTAATTCAGCAATGGCTTTATGGGTTTTATCTTTGTTCAGAACAATGTCACATTTGACATCAAAGAAATCCCATAGAAAGTTAATTATTTTATGCTTCTTTACCCATGCCTTTATTGAGAAATTATTATTTGCCAGGAATTGTCCTAGGCACTGCCATAGAGAATTAAGATTGTTCTTGTCCAGTCTTCCCAGAAGGCCAGACATTGCACAGGACATCATATGCACAATGCAAAAGAGGTGGCCCAGGGATTGTAGAAGCATATAGCAGACCATCACTGAGGAAATGAAATGATGTTTATAGTGGGAACTGCAGGAAAAGGAGTTATCCTCTACACTGGCGGAGGAGAGAAAAGGGGAGCTTTCTAAAAAGAAACAGCATTTGTGAAGATGCTGATGTTAGGAGAGCCTGGTCTGGAGTGTGGCAATCATTCGAACTCCAGACCTCCAGCACGGC
The DNA here is from genome assembly GCA_004026745.1 of Myrmecophaga tridactyla. NCBI lineage: Eukaryota > Metazoa > Chordata > Mammalia > Pilosa > Myrmecophagidae > Myrmecophaga > Myrmecophaga tridactyla. The sequence goes on along the minus strand of PVIY010006657.1, from coordinate 67,136 downwards.
AGGTCGGAGCTCTGCCTGCTGAGCCACGGCAGCCGCCCCCCCTTTTCTTGTTCTTATCTACTGAATTTTTAGTTTCAAGATCAGTTTATATTCCCTTAGTTACTTTGTATTCTAAACATATCTGACTCAGTGCTATTATCATGCTATTTTTCAGTCTGAATTCCTTTCCCCTTTTCCTATTTATTATGGTCTTCCTTCTCCTTCAAAACTCACCTTTCTTGATTCCATGCTAGCTCTTCACTAAGTGAATGAAGAAGGTATGATAGACATATTTGTTTTACTCCAATGAAGAGAAAGGAAACTAACATATATTCAAGCACCCAATATGTGCCAGCAGCTGTGTTGAGTCCTTTTACATATAGAGTCTTGTTTGATCCTGACAATGTCAGGAAAACCAGATACATTATCATTGCTCCTATTTTACACAGGAAGGAAAATGCCTATGGCATTTCCAAAACATCACATCTCTTTCAAAGAAGTTGAGTTTGTCCTTTCTGCATAAGCATCAGATAAACATCTGAGTCAATAAATAATCCAGAATTCACTAGGCCACTAAAACATTAATGTCCCATCCTTTTCTCTCAGGCAAGGTTTCATCTTATTATATTTTAATGACCATAATGAATTTGTTCTCATTGACGCCTTCTCCATCCTGCTTACTTGGCAAGGGGCTCAACCGCACTCTCAGATTAAATCCTCCAATTTGGTAAATCATCTGTTACTTTTCATGCCCAATGACCAATCCAAGCAGTCATCTACTTCTTGTAAGGTATTCTGCTAGATACTGGGGAAAGAAGCAAAAATGGGTATGACAAGACACCTACTTCTCAAGTCTCTGCAATCTCAAGGGAGTTAATTCAGGAAAATAAATAAATGCAAGGTGAAATGGTTACTAATTTACTCATCAAATAAATTAGTATGTAACTAGTATGTAGCAGCTACTAAGGTAGTTTCTAGGGCTACAAAGATTAATACAACTTATTTCCTGTAATGAGAGGAGGCATGGTCTGACAGGCAAAGTAAGATGAGAACCCTAAAATGATAATATCCATAGTAACATCATCAAATCAATAAACTCCCCAAGCTAGGTGTTGTATAGATCTTGATAGAGTAATGACAGTGTTTTTATTTTGTGTTAATGAATTGTTTTCTTCCAGGTCCTGTGGATGTGAACCCATCTGTAAACTGGAACTTTGAAGATGTTATTAGTTAAGATGTGCCCTAACTAAATGAAGGTGGACCTTAAGCCAATATGGATGAAACTCTTATAAGCAAAGGAAATTGGACAATGTCAGAGAAGCAACTGGGAGCAGCCGGAAGCTGAGAGTCAATGTGCATTGCCATATGACAGATAAGCCAAGAACCAAAGATAGTGGACTGCAATAAGCCAGTCCAGGGATGCCACAGTCTTTGGGGATAAAGCATCAATCTTGCTGACATCTTGGCTTTGAACTTCTCTAAGTCTCAAAACAATGAGCCAATAAATCTTTGTTTAAGCCAACCCATTGTATGGTATTTGTTTTAGCAGCTGGGAAACTAAAACAGCCAGCTATACACAGGGGAACATATATAAATTATATATATATATATATGTTATATATAGGTATATTATAGGAATGCAAACCTATCTTGTAGGAAAAAGGATGTAGGAAATATTTTAAAATTTTGGTAAATGGAGATTGTCACTGCTGCAATGCTTCTCAAACTTTAATGCACAAAGAGTCACTTAGGAGTCTTGTTAAAATGAAGATTCTCTTTCCATATGTGTGGGATGATGCTCAGTAACATGCTCCTGGTCTGGAGCTCACATATGGTGTAGCAAAGATTTAGTGTATGTAACTTTATGGTTGGCTTAATCTTTAACAATTATTACTGATTTTTTAGAAACGAAGGATGAAATTCAGAGAGGGTCAAAGTAAGAACTAATGAATTTCTGGTCACCTGAACATTCTCAAAGAAAACTGAGTAACTCTGGGTGTTTGAGGTCCCTACCTGGAAGGGTTAGGGGGCTGGATTGGGGGTGGAAGGGTGGCAGTTTACTGGGGCTGGGCTCTGTGAGACCCCAGTCTTGGGTCTATGACTGCAGCACCTGGTGTAACTAGTGGGCTGGCTTATGGGGTATCTGAATCAGTCAAAAGGGACACTGTGCAACTGGGTTATTGAGCCAAAATCGAGAACTGTGTGAAAGTCAGGATGGAGAGTCATTAACTACCTCAGCGAAGAGCATGAGAAAGAAGGCAAGATCTGCAGGGATTTCCTGAACTCAGAGTGGCAGGGAGGGATTTTTTCCATGTTTTCTATGACCACTCATCACCACCCCTACCCCAACTGGGAAAAGACCTGAGAACTTAAAAACCTCCAGGAACTGACCATGACTGCGTCTTTCATTGCACTTTGTGTGCCACTTCCGGATATAGGAGAAAGAGAATATTCTATAGTTTCCCAAGAGAAGGCTGAAATCCTATTCTTGGTGGTGAAGACAGACAGTTCACTTCATGAATGAAGTCAGAATGCCTGAACTGAATACAGACCTTACTGTGGAACATTGAACAAGTTGCTTACATTCTCTGAATCTGTTTCTTTGTCTGAAAAATGAGGGAAATAACCGTACCAACCCAATAGATTTGTGAAGAATAAATGCAATTGTGCTTATAAAGCAGTTAACATAAGCCTTGGAATTTGGTAAATATTGACTTTTATTATTATCACCAATCACTGGGTAAGGCTTTAACAATGCACAATTTCTATTTGCAATTACCTATGTCCAGTTAAGAAACATGGTGCCAGGCACTGCTCCAGGCATTATTGGTGTGATGATAAACTCAAGAAATTCCTCACAAAGTGCTCTGTTTGTGGGAAATAGGGGCATGTAAAGTAAGTATGAAGTAAGAGTATGCATTGCATTTTTTTCCACTAAACTTTTGGTTTGGGTAAAGGAAGTGTGCCAAATGGGAACTTGCCCCCACTGAGAACAGTTCCATAGGACTCAGTCTCCCTAAGAGAAAAGCTGTGTTGGTTTAAAGCATTCTTCATGTTGTACGTGCAGTTGCAGCCTCATTATCAAGGTTGTTCCCTTTCTTTAAGGTTTGGAGTTAAACAAAAATCCTCCTAACCTGGGTGCAGAAAGAAATCTATAGAAAGCTTTAATCTTTCATGAATAATCATGAATAAGCTAGCTTATTCATGGACCTAAAAGCCTGAGTAGGTAATTGGATTGATATGTGAATTGAAGATCCAAGAAAAAGTAGGCAATGGAGCCTGAGTAGTAGATTCTGTTGATTTAGTCCACTTATTAAATTAATTCTTTCCTGTTTTAAATAAAACATTAAACAATATTTTAAATAAGAATCTCCTTATGTGAGATATAGATAAGTTGTAAGAATACTCCTTGCATTTAGAAATATTTTCAACTTAAAGGGGAGGAAGGAGTCATGGAGTGGATTCAAAACCATATGAAGGGTGGGCCAAGGTGGCTCAGTGGCAGAGTTCCCAACTGCCATGCTGGAGACCTGGGTTCAATTCCTGATGTGTGCCTATGCAAAATATATATATATATATATGAAAGGGGGAATGGGTGTTTCAGTGGTAGAATGCTCAATTTGCATCCCAGACCATGTACCTACTCCCACCCCCAGAAAAAAAAGGAAAAAAACCTTATGAACAAACCAAAAGAAGGTCAATTTGTTCATTAAACATTGTTAGGTTTAAGCAATAATTAAAATGTTATAAATGGAAAAAAAACCCAAACTCCTCAATAATTAATATTTGTTTTCCATAGTTCCTATCAATTTTTGACCATATATACCAAGTGATATTTACATAGTTTTAATTATGGCATAGGATGTAATTTATCTTCTTTCCAAGTAATACTTTGAAAGATAGCCTATCATGTAGACCAAATTTTAAAGGGTTTGATTTTGAAAAGAATGACCTAACCATACCCTGAAGCAGTACAAGTTAGCTGGATTTGGTAGGAAAAGCATATATCAACTTTATATCTATTCCAGCAAATATAGCCTCTAAAGAAACTGATAAATACTTTTCAAACCTCACAAAAGAAACAGCAGGCTGTCTTGTATTTATTAGACGTTGATTTCTACCTACCTGTCAAGTCCATGTTTGAATTTCACATCAGTCACAAAGAAAAGTGGAAGATGATAAACATACTTTATTCTTTTGTGTTTTTTTAGGCTGACACTCACTGATTGAAGAAAAGCAAGATTGCTAGATCAAGCCTTGGGTAAAACCAATGCCCTTGGTAAAAGGATTTGGGTGCTGTAAACAGAAATCATTAATGCACTGACTTTCCTGTGGTCAGTACAAATACTCTGGAATTTGAAAGATCAGGGTTCAACTTGTGCCTCTGCCACTTACTAACTGAATGATCTAATATAAGTCCTCTGAGCCTCAGTTTTTTCACTTGTGAAAATGAAGTTATTTGTATTAATTTTCATAAAGACTAAAAATTGGCATTTGACACTTTTAAGAGGTACTATGGTATCATGCTTCAGAGCATGGATTCTGTAGTCAGTCTGCCTTAACTGCTGTATAAACTTGTAAAGGTTATTAAGCTTCTATTCACTTCAATTTCCCCATCAGTAAGATGGGGATAATAATATTACATTCTTCATTTCATCCTTGTGAGGGCTAAGTGAAATAATTCATGCAAAAGAGTTTAGAATAGTGCTTGGCTCTTAAAAAACATGTCTTGTAAATACTATTAGTAATAAACATAATATTATTTTAGCTACTGCTTCCTATTTCTACTCCCTTAGCTTCCATAATATCAAACACTCCTATGCTTCTGATTCCATATCCTTGCCATAGCCTCATTTGGGTAAAGGATATTTCCCCATTCTTTACCTTTGGTCTTGACTATGAGGCTTGTTTTGGCCACTGGCATATGAGTGGAAATGAGAGAGTATTAGTCCTAAGCCTGGTCTCAAGAGGTCTTGAGTGTTTCTCTCTGCCCTCTCCCATCTCTTTTATTTTCACGAAAAGGCCATGACTTGGTTAACCTGTTGGTCCAAGAAGAATGAATGATGTATGGAGCAGAGCCACACATCAAATCCAACCCCTGTGGTGAGAAGCAGAGAGGCTCATTCACCCAACCTGAAGCAGAGTTGTCCAGCTGAACCCAGCCTCATTCAACCAACCCCAGTTAATCCACAGATGCATAGAAAAACTGTTGAGTTTTGGTAGAGTTTGTTTTGCATCAATAGCTAGCCAACATAATGCTTTACAGGCATCTCAAACTCAGCTTGTTTGAAATTGAACGCTTTTTCTGTCACCCACCATAAATCTGCTCCTATTTTTTTCTTCTTCCTTTGTGGGTTGGTGGCCTCACCATTCAGCTTATCACCCAAGGCAAATATCAAGACATCGTTCTTGACTTCAATTTTTCCCTTACCCTGTACATCCCATAATTCTACAAATTCTGACAATTTTATTTCCTAACTAGTTTAAGAGTCTCTATTTTTCATTCATCTTCAATGTCATTCAATGGCATTCATCTTCAATGTCATTGCCTTGAGTAAGAACCTAACCCTTTTTAACTTAGGTTATTGCATCTGAGCCTTGATGATTCTTCCTGTCTCCATTCTCACTGGCCTCTTACTCTTCACAGAATGATCAGAAGGATATAAAATTAGCCATGTCACCATGCTGCTTAAATCTTTCACTGGTACCCATCACCCTTAGAAGAAATCCCAGTTCCTTTATGTGACTCCAAACACCTAGGTTAAGATAATAGGATATATCGGGCACATTTTAAAGCACCACTTCAGATTCTCTTAAACTTGCCCATCTGGCTCATGGAGAACTCATCTTGCCAACATGCTATATTCTCATTGGCTAGCACTGTATCCACAGTATTTGACCTAATGACCACTGGCTCCTTTCTTTTTTTTTTTGGACTCAAAGCAAACTCCATCCCACATGGCATAGGACCTGGATTCCCCAACAGGTGAGAGAAAGGGCCAGGTAATGTAATCTGGAAGATTAGAGAAATTTACTTTTCATGGGAAGCTTTACCCAGTGGAAGACAAGAGATGGGAAGGGGAAACCATTTGATAGTTTCCTCTCCCTTCTTCTGACAGATGATTCTGAGATTATTTCCTTTGCAGCTTGTTTGGAGGTGTCTAGTTTAGCTGAGGGACCAGCTGTGCCTATCTGACTTGTGAAGTGGTAGCTGGCTTAACTTTCCTCTGTCTCTCTTCCTGTTCTTTGAGTCCATCTCTGAATAAAGCATCAGCACTTAAGCCTTGCTTCAGGCTTGTTTTCTAGGGAATCTTAGTTAAGACTCAGGTCATATATTATTTGCTAAACTGCTAATAATATCGAATAATGGTGGGCAAGTAGAAATCACCTTAGACAAGGGTTATATAAGAGAAAGAGGGCCTTGAAAAGGTCTCAGGATTACCTTCCCTCTTACAGCTCAACAGAAGAAAGTTTACCTCCACTGATATGGGGTCAGTGATAATACCAGCTAGAGCTGCACTGACCTCAACTCTGGATTGAGAAGGAAACATTCCATGTACTTTTATTCCCTTAGTGCCTCATCCCTACTTTAAATAAGAAGAATGTCTGCCTTGACTGCTCTTTGTTTTTAGCCTGTACCTTTTTTTTTTTACCAGGAGTGTGCAAGATGCTTTGAAAAGGAAAAAAAAAAGTATTTTATGAAAAAAGTATCTGCACTGTAGAGTACTTGGAAAATTCAGAAATGTATAAAGAAGCAAAGAAGAAGCCCCTGCAGTTCCAGCCTCATAAGCAGCCAAAGTTTTGTGCATTTTCTTTTTTATTTTAAAAAATTCATGCTCTGTATTAGGATATTTGCTCTGTATTAGGATTTTGTTTATAGCTACTTTTTTTCCCACCTAGATCACAAGTTTGTAGAGTTGAGGACAGAGTCCATTTCTGATTCATCTTGAAAATACCACATTACCTGGCAGGTGTTAAATTGATATTCGATAAATGAACAGATGAACAATTCAGCCTCTACTTAGTTTTCAACACCTTTATCATACGATCATTCCTTTCATATAATTATAATTTTACCCTATGCTTTCCCCCTTTATGAACCATTTCATATGTATGTGTCTTCACCAGTTTCACCAACAAGATTGTAAAATATCCAAAGGCAAAAACTTCTGCTTATATTTCTTTGGTGTCCCCCAGAGCATTTATTAAATTGTTTAATATATGCAAGAATCCAGCAAACCTTGTTGATTCTTTCCTCCAGGACAGCCTAGTTGTTGGATGCTGCATATTTTCCTTCCCCCAAACAGACCAGAAGCAAATCATCTTTAGGTTTAGAAAATAATTGGAATCCATATCTGTGATTTTCCACAGCAATTAAAAGGGGACTTGTCCGTGTATGTCTGAAAATGGTTATATTGTGTTCTTGGCACTCAGTAGCCCTCACCGAGGAAAAGGACCAAGAGTGCAATAAACACTCAATAACTCCAGAGAAGTCAGCTTTTAACAGAATGTAGTTTCCACCACCTAAAATCAGAATCTTACACTATGGGACAACAGTTTGTCGATTTCATAATTCACTTGTGAGAGAAAATATTTAACCAACTCAAAAACTCAAAGAACATGATTATTAATGACATGATTTTATCCAAAATGAGATATGGTGTGGGAAGGTATGTTTTGGAGTTGGTACTTCCAGTCTACCCCTGAATGGCCTGAGCATTTTTTCGGACATTCCCATGAGAAGTTTGAGTTAGCTCAGGTTCCAAGTACAGCTTTTCCACTTGCTTCACGTGTGACCTTGGGCAAGTCATTTACTTTCTTCAAGCTTCAGGTTGCTTCTTTGTGAGATGATGGCAATGTTATCTACCTTATAAGATTAAGATAATCCACGTAAAATATTTAGCAAAATGCTAGCATTGAGCCATCGTTCAATAAACACAAGCATTTATTATTTCTCACACTATTTTTTTCTTGCTACCCTTTTCCGTTGTTTTTGCCCTATTTTTATCTCTAGTATACACAAAAACCACAGTCCATTTCACTGGAGCTACTTAGGTTAAAGAAGCCACTGCCCTCTCCTTAACATAAATCCTCAAGTGTGGCAAATATTAATCTCTGACTTAAAAAAAGGAAGATGTGTGAGGTAGAAGTGTGCATTAGGGCAGTCTGCAAAATACAGCTCTCTTCTGAGAAAATGTGTACAAGTGACAGGCATCAAAGAATCTCTAATAAATCTAAGATGGGACAGCTCACAGATCTTGAGCATAAGACCATCTTAAAACTGGCAGTTCGGCACTGTATACATAGATGTAACAGTCAAATTTCATTACGAACAATTATTATAAATACTAGCAAGAACAATTTAGCACACCCCTGGGGCTCATTTTCCATGAGAAAAGATGAGAAATTGAGAACAAATTATATAAAAATAAACTAATTTTAAGTCTGCAAGCACTTCCATTCAGTTAATAACACCAAAGTAGATATGCTCGTAAGTGCGGTATTATAAAAGGGAGAGAATGCACACTGATTTTGATAAGAGAAAACGCTCAATTTAATACTGATGAATGCTGAATTCTTTCTTTTTTTTTCTTTGACAGTCTGAAAAATCTCGTCTCTGTGCTGCAGTGAAGCTCTTTGATTCTGTCTTCAGAATCAAAGGCTTTGAAAAAAGTAAATGTAAGAACCTTTGTCTTGTGGAGGAGACAATGCAGATATGTTGTCTTTAAAAGAGGAATATGATAACTCCTGCTTCCCCTTCCCTTCACAAAATAGGCTGACCTTATTTTCCTTCTCTTTAATCTGCTTACCTCTGCAGAATATTCCAGAGTTTGTTCTGATTGGACGGCTCCTTTCACCTAAGGGATTTAAATCAAGAAAGAAAAATGTTCAGTTAGCATTGTAGGAGAAGACATGTGTAAGATCGCTCAGTGTGAATAATACTCCCTAGATGTCCTCGCTGTAGGATTTGGAGGCCCTTCTCCCCACTGCCCACAAGCAAATGAAGATAAATCAAGTGGATGCTCAAGTATGAGGCAGATGCATGAAGACAATAGGTGGCCTCCTCTCTTCACGAGTTTCCCAGGAAACAAGTCATGTGCCTACATAGATAAGCACACTTGCTTCTCTGAGTGAAGAGATGCTTTTAATCATTTGTCTTGTGATACCTTCTCTTTGCATTCCTGTACAGTCTTTTTTTCTGGCAGTGACAGTCTCAGTATTTGAAAAATGGTTCATAATGAAAGGTAGGGAGAGTTCTTTTCTCATCACCACCTGTTGCCCTTTGGTGACCTTGAGTATTTCCCAAAATTCACTATCCCATCTTTGAAGGTGTGGTGCTCAAACTTTGGCATCCAACAGAAAAAATTCATAAGCTTTTTCAAACACTCTTGATTGGGAGCCTCCCCACCTCTATTGAATCAAGACTTAAGACCAGCCATGGGATTTTTGAAAATATAATTGACTCCAGGTGATTCCTTTGAATATCAATGATGCAGAATTTCTGCTGTAAACCTTGGATGATATACAAGTTCAGCAGTTCTCAGCCATGGCTGCACACTGGAATCACTTAGAGACATTGGAATCACTTAGAGACTTTAAAAAAATACTCTTGGGTTCCAGAGATTCTAATTTAATTGGCAACTTTGTGAATTTTAAAGTCTCCACAGGTAATCCCAATATTCAGCTAAAGCTGTGAACTTCTGCATTAGCTATACACCCAGCCAAAGGTAGAGAAGTATTTTGAATGTTCATATTTTATCTAAATGTCAAGGAGAATGATTGTTTCTCCCTTTAAATCAATAATTCCCTTGATAGGACTGCCATACATGGAGTGGGGACATATCAGGCTGCTATACTAAAAGGTCCTATATTCATTTATTAATTCATTCATTCATTTACACATTCATCAAATATAGCTCCTGTCATGTGCCACATCCTGTTCTATGGTTTGCAGCTGTGGACAAAAATATCCAATCACTGCTACACCATGATTAACAGAAGTAACAGCTGGACCCAGTATTTCAGTTCTCTTCATCATTTGGTTTCAGGGTTTCTTTACAGCCTACTTTTGGCCTTTTCTCACGTGTACAAGATGTTCTATTTTTGCTAAATTTGTGTCTCCCTGAAGACATTATATTGTTTTACACTTCTGGATCTTTTCCCTGTTGTTCTCTCTCTACTTGGGCATCCCTTCCTCTCTCTTCTTGACTAGTTAGCTTCTATCCATTCTTCCTCACTCAACTTAGATATCATCTTTTTTTTGGAATTCTTTCTGGTCTGAGGTCGATGGCTCTCTTTCATTTCTCACAGTCTAATATGTTGGGTAGAGGTGATAAAAAAGATGTCTATAATAGAAGAGGAGGAAAACGTGTTTTATCTTAGAATAGAATATGTTAAATCAGTGAATTCATGGTGGACATTGGGAAAAACAAAGATGGTATGAGCAAGACTATTGTGTTTACGGTTTTGTAGCCACAGTATCAGATGAACTAAGGACAGCATTGGGGGGGTTCAACTTAAGGGAGCAGAGAGTCTAACAAGGACTGAAATGCATAGGTTTCTTTCCTAGCTGCTCTGGGCCTCTCCTCACTTTAATGATGGTATATTGAGAAAAGCCACAAATAAACAACTCTAATAAGAGGCTGAAAAAGCAAAATATAAGTAACTCAATCTAGTCCAGAGAAGTAGTTTTGGAGGATTTTGTGCAGTGGATGTAGGATGAGTTCAAAGAGACATGTATCTGGATATTAAATAAATGGCTGCATATTAAAAATATTGCAGATCTGTTCTTTATTTCTGCTCATGTTGTTATAACTAATGAAAATAAATTGTTTGTGAATTCATATTACCCCTGCTGTTCCTGCTGTTGCCATCACTGGATAGGAGAAAGCCCAGCATCAGAGAGAAACAGCAGAGTCCACTGCCTTCACTGTGCTCTATACCATTTGCTGTTGCTAAGGAGAGTGGAGCCCTTCCCAAGCGGTGGGGATAGGCAGAAGATGGAGTTATTACTCAGTGCATAGGTCTTCAATGGTGCTTTTCACCCTCAATTATAGCTATTGGTTTATTTCTTCTACCTCCTACCATGGATGTAAGTTCCTTGAGGGCCATGACTATGACCTTGACTCAGTTTTGCCCATCTGCTCAACTGACATATAATAGGCACTTAGAAATGTGCAGTGGTTGATGTGTTTTTCCTTCTGCAGTGTTCATTGAAAGTTTACTAATTTGAGATATCTTGAGCAAAGTCAGGAGAGCACTAGGAGAATTCAAAAACCTAAACTTATTCTCTTTATCATTCCCCGAAACTTTATTTTCAACCTCTGGGGACCAACCTCTAGAAGCCTTTTTGTTTTATACCTTGCTATTACTCAGGGAATTTCTGATTTTAGGGGGAAGATTATTTTAGGCTACTGTTCAGTGCCTGAGGGAGGTCCCTCAGGTTTTTCAAAAGGCAAGTGTAGGTGAATTTCTACCCTGGAGAGGAAGTGGATGGTGGTATAATAGGCAAGCTGACATTTCCTTCTTTGAACATATTTATTTGGCTGTGCAAGGAGAAAGGGGTGTTTTAACAGTGAAGTGCCTCTCAAATGACTTGGAAATAAGCAGAATAGTATATGGACCCCGGAGAGTGAAATAATAACTTTGGATTGCAGCACAACCAATCCTTTCAGAAATATGTGAAGTCAATTTAATAAGACTGAATAGATCATAGGCTACAAATCTTGACTGAAGGTATTTTCATGAAAATTTCATTTTTTTCATTTATTATTATTATATTATTTTCATTTTCAAGAAAAGAAGATACCAAAGCTATCTTTGATGGCTACAGATTGATTAATGTAGGGAGGGAAATTCAGAGACACAGATACTCTCTGTGCAAACAATCTCTACGGGAGAAATCCCTATATCTTAGCAACTAACATGAACACTTGATATCAAATGCATCTATGTTCCCATTGTGAAATGAATATTTTGGGCTACTATTTTCTTTGGTGACATTAAGCAAAGCAGAAATGATGCAGTTAATTTCCCTTCTTTAGTGCCATGCTCACCAAGCAAACTTCTATCTATAATTTGCCTTCCCATGGAGGCAAGAGCTTGTCACAATAAAATGGAAATTTTAGGCTGAATGGAAATAACATAGCTTGTAAATATAATAATTGGTATGATGCTTGTCCATCGTTCTCTTTGATTAATACAAGCTGGGCTCTACTTTTAGTCTCTCTGCTTTGCTATTGGCCTTCATTCACATTTTTCTATATCATGTAACAAGAAAATATTTAACATGATTATTTATAAAAAAGAACTAAAACATTTACTGAAAAAACTAGTGTATGATGTGCCATGTCAAATTTTTAGAGTAGATCATTCTGTTCCTTTTAAGAAGTTTGTATACTTTATCATAGACCTGCATATTATAAAAGTTAAAGAAAGGGCTTGTAATATCTCCTAGGTATAAAGCATTTATACATTTTTATCTGATCCTCAGGACAGCTCAATAATGTAGCTGGAATGGATTTCTATTTTTACATAAGATTTTGTGGTGTTTGTACAAGGTCATATGGCTACGTACTGGTAGAAGCTGTGTACTTAGAAGTAAATCCTCTGTATCTAAGACCATTAAAATGTCCACAATCACAAATGTATCTGCATACAGTGACTATTAGATTGGAGAAAGGGATAAAAAATAATGAAGTATCCCATTGCATACTCTGTTCACTCTTTCAACATTTGAAGAATTATTTTCCTTCTCAACTCTTCCTCTCCATTCCACTGTAACCTGTTCCTGGCTATCTTTTGTTTATTTGGTTCACTTCCAAGTCAGTTCCTTGTACACTTGCAAGAAATGAGAGATGAGCCTGATAAAAGAAACTTTAAGGATTCTTCTGGTATTTTGTGCTGCCAAATGAATAAGTTGACCATTTATTGTTTAAAACATGATCAATTTTGGATTCAACTAACACAAAGTAGACTTGGCACTAAATTTAGAAATAGTAGCCAGAGAGAAATGAAATATACTAAAATAGTGGAAAAATGGACAGGTGCTAGGAATACTTCAAGAGGGTGTGGGAAAAGAGAAGCAGGAGAAAGAGAGGTGTTAGGAAATTGGCTGGAGTTTGGGGCCTGCACTGGGGCAAGGTGACGCCTAATGGCAGAGTCAACAAAGAACTTAAGGAACCACTTTGTTTTACACCAATTTTCACTTCTGTTGCTTTGCTGTGATGTTTAACACTTTCTTTCCCACCTCATTTTTCCAAACTTTCAACAAAGTCAGACTTTTGTGGGTTTTGTTTTAAAGACCTCAAGGAAAGAGTCAAGTTTCAAATTTGATTCAATACAATATCGGGAGAGGGTAACAATGTAAGGGTTGTGGTGAAGTGACTCTTAAATTGAACTAATTTGGAAGCAGATAATTGGAGGCCAAGTTGACCAGAAGACCTTAGGCTCCCAGACCATTTTCAGGGATCTTAAAGAAAGCGCTGGATTTCTGACTGCCTTGATATGGGTTTTAATCTAGTCTTATCTTGATTTTAAGGGGAACAGGATGACCCTAGCTGGATTACTTTCCAAAAATCCTTCTCATAATTGGCTTATTTCTTCAATAATGTTTTTGATTGGCATATTGTTAACTTCTGGCTAAAATCTGTGCCTTAAAAATTGTCAGAATATAATGAATTACTTTGTTGTGTATTATTTCCTGCTATGCAGTAAAGCTAATAGGGGGAAGTGATTGATTTAATAAATGATGTTCAGGAATTTTGTCAGAAACAGCTCCAGATGTTTAAATTATTCATAATCAATATAGTAGGCCACTTTGGAATTTCTTTTAAAAAGGGACTATATGAATTAAATTATATGCCCCTGAAAACTGAAGTCAGGTCATATTTTGATATTGATGATCATCCCTCCTATTTAAAAAGCAGAAGTAGAAATATATGAAAATAAACCAAGAAACACATAAGCATGCTGTGCTGGTTTGAAGCTATTATGTATTCCAGAAAAACCATGTCCTTTAATCCTCATTCAGTATTGCTGGATGGGACCTTTTTGATTGTTTCCATGGAGATGTGATCCATCCAATTGTGGGTGGTAACTTTTGATTAGATGGTTTCCATGGAGATGAGTCTCCACCCACTCAAGGTGAGTTGCTTACTGGAGCCCTTTTAAGAGGGAACCACTTTGGAAAAAGCTTTAGAGTCATCAGAACCAACAGAGCCACCAGACTTAACAGAACCAACAGAATGGAAACACCCCTGGGGAAGCTGTTGGAGAAGCCTGGAGAAAAAGTTAGCAGATTTCCCCATGTGCCCTCCCAGTAGAGAGAGAAACCCCAGACATCATTGTCTTCTTGAACCAAAGTATCTTTCCCTGGATGCCTCAATTTGAACATTGTTGCAGCCTTGCTTTAATTTGGACATTTTCATGACCTTAGAACTGTAAACTTGCAACTTAATTAATTCCCCTTTTTAACAGCCATTCTGTTTCTGGTATATCACATTCTAGAAGCTTACAAACTAATACAGATTTGGGTACCAGAGAAGTGGAGTGCTGCAGTCTGCAAATATCAAACATGTTGGAATGGCTTTTTAAATGGATAAGGGGAAGACTCTGGAAGAGTTATGAGAAGCTTGACAGAGAAAGCCTAAAGTGCTTTGAAGAGATTGTTGGTAGAAATGTAGACTCTAAAAATACCTTTGATAAGGCCTTAGGCAGAAATGATGCATGTGTTATTGTAAACTGGAAGGAAGGTGATCCTTGTTTCAAAGTGGCAAAGAGTCTGGCAAAATTGACTTTGGATGGCAGGCAGATTTTAAAAGCCATGAATGTGGATATTTAGCAGAAGAAATTTCCAAATTAAATGTGGAAAGTGCAGCCTGGTTTCTCCTCGCAGCTTATAGTGAAAAACAACAGGAAAGAGTTAAGCAGAGAACTGGACTCTTGGGTATAAAGAAACCAGAAACTGATGGTCTGGAAAATTCTGGACTTCCAGAAAGGGAGATCCCAGAGAATAGTGCCCCATGTGAGGATTTAACCAAACATGGAACCAGTTAGCCATTTCAGAAAAAGCTGGGAACTGGAAATGGAGTTATCCAGGAAGGATATGTGGAAAATCCTATTGCTTAATGGTTATGATCCCTGCCTATTTCATAGAAAACCAACAAGAATGTTGTGGGATCTGTATAAATGAAACCACTGCCAGTCTGAACTAAGAGGGGTAGAAAAGGGACACATTGGAGGAAAAATAACTTCAAAAGCAGAGCTATGGAAGTTAAGGTCTGAAGTCAAGAAACCTCGGGCCAGGAGAGTGGACACACAAGTACTTGGAGAGGGTGAGTTTGCCCCGAAGGCAGAGGGTGGGCCTTTCACCTCCTTGCTCAGGAAGAGTTGTGCTACCTTAGGCCTTGGAGATGGTAGAGCACACTCCTTGGGGATTGGGGAGATCCAGGCTTTCACCACATGGAGGGGCTGAGTGTGTGCCCCAGAGATGGCAGAGAGCCCGGGTGCAGCCACGATGCTTGGAGAGGGTGGAGCTGAGAAAAAGTTAGTTTCCCCAATGTCCCCCAAGATTGCATTCAGAGAGAGGCAGACACGATATAGGCCCTTGGAAAGGGTGGGACTGCCATTTTTCAAAGCCCTGAGGATAAATGACTCTCAGATTTTGAAATCTAAATGGTGTTTTCTCTGCAGGTTGTCAGAACTGTATGGGGTCCCAGGACCCCTGTGTTCCTTCCAATTCTATGAAAATGGGAATATGTATCCCATGACTGTCCCTTCTTTGTATACTGGTAGCAGATAATTTGCTCTGAGTTTTACAGGTCCAGAGCCAGAGGCAAGTTTTCCTTTAGGACAGACCAGGCCTTTTTCCTTTAAGACAGACCATGCCTTAGCTGACTTTGATGACATTTTGTACTGTTTCTGATTTTGTATTTTGTTTGTATTGTTTCTGAAATGGTTTAAGGCTTTACAATATTGTGATGGAATGAATGTATTTTGCATTTGGAAAGAACATGTCTTTTTGGTGTCCACAGGGTGGAATGTGCCAGTTTGAAGCTATTATGTACTCCAAAAAAGCCATATCCTTGAATCCTCATTCAATATTTCTGGGTGGGACCTTTTTGATTGTTTCCATGGAGATGTGACCCACCCAATTGTGGGTGGTAACTTTTGATTAGATGGTTTCCTTGGAGATGTGTCTCCACCCATTCAAGGTGGGGTTGCTTACTGGAGCCCTTTAAGAGGGAACCACTTTGGAAAAAGATTTAGAGACATTAGAACCGACAGAGCCAACAGAGTGGAAATGTCTTTGGGGAAGCCATTGGATAAGCCTGGAGGGAAAGCTAGTAGACATTGCCATGTGCCTTTCCAGTTGAGAAAGAAACCCTGAACATTATTGGCTTTCTGGAACCAAGGTATCTTTCCCTGGATGCCTTAATTTGGACACTTATAGCCTTGCCTTAATTTGGACATTTTCATGGCCTTAGAACTGTAAACTTGCAACTTAATAAATTCCCTTTTGTAAAAGCTCTTCTGTTTCTATATATTGCATTCTGGCAGCTTACAAACTAAAATACATGGTAATGAAAAATATCAAAAGCATGTGATGATACTAAGAAAAGCAAGTATAATTGAGCCTTTACTATATGCTAGGGGCAGAGTTAAACACTTCAACATGTATCTATTTAATTTTCAAAAATCAATGGAGGTAAGTATTATTATTTTAATTATATGAATGAAGACACAAAAGTTCAGCAAGGTTGATCATTTGCCCAAGGTCACATGGATAAAAAGTATTAGTTCTTGGATTTGATCTCAGGTTTATCTCATTGGAAAGCCTCTGTATACTTTCTAGTGAATCCTAGCAAGATCTTGGTCTAGATAGGGCTATTTAAACAAAACTACATCACTTGGCATATATTAAAGTGGTTATTAAATACTGTTAACTTCCATCAATTTGGAATATAAATCTATTAGGAAAGAAAATCACCCCTATTGACTTAGTCTCGATAAAGCTGCTTGTCATTTTGAGAAATCAATTTCCACCTTCCATCTCTCATGTACCATGAGCCTAAGTCATATTCCACTCTTCCAAAGTATGCTCCTAGAAATGTGATCAGGTTGGGTATTCCTCTGCCCACCTCACTTCCTAAACCCTTCTGCCTTAGTTTTTCAAGGCTGCTATAACAAAATACCATAGACTAGTTGACCTAATCAAAGTAACTTATTGTCTCACAGTTTTGGAGACTAGCAGTCCAAAATCAAGGTATGGCAGGGCCATGCTTTCTTTGAAGTCTGCAGCATCAATGGTGGTTTGCTGGCAATCAATCTCTACCACTGTCTTATTGTAATTTCTCTCTTTCTATCTCCAGCTGTGGTTTATTTTAGTATCCAAATTTCCTTTGTTTATAAGGATTCCACTCAATGGGATTAAGACCCATGTTTCAGTTTGGTTTTATCTTAATAGGATCTTTGAATACCCCATTTACAAATGCGTTCACATCCCCATGACAAGGGGTTAGAACTTGAATATGTCTTTGTGGTGGATGGAGTCAACCTATAACACCTTCCTAATCTTTCTCCAAGTTTGTTTACATATGATTTCTTGCTTCTTGTTCTCTAGTCTTTTCGTATCAATCAATCAACAGATATTGAGAGCCCACTACATGCAAAGCACTGGAGGCGACACTAGAGATATGATTTTCAAGGTGGATCTACATGTTTGACTGGAGCAAGGCAAAAAATAAGGGACATAGAAAGGTATAGGAGGCTGGGGAGGAAAAGATAGATGACAATTTTACAGTGGGGCCTGGCATATGGCATGTGCCTAACAGATGTCTTTTGAAAGAATGAATGGATAAATGAATAAATAGATGGTTGAATGTCTGATAGATTGATGAATGAATTAATGGATTAATGTCTGAATCAATGGATTGGTGAATGGATGAATGAGTAAATGGATGGATGGATGAAATTGATTTAAAAAAGATGAGTTTGGAAAGGATGGGTACAGGAAAATCCTATCTTGCTTATATAGACTGGAGCTTTTGGGGGAGAATTTGCTAAAAGATTTGGCAATGATTCTGTCTTAAAAGAGCATAAGCATGTAGCTACTGATTGCTCCTCCTTTTTCTTCAGATTTAATAAGTCAGAAAACTCCTGAGGACTGGATGGTGGAATAAACAAATCAGTGACTCTCTAATGTTGCTACCTAGCAGGAAAAGTTACAGAGATAAGTGAAGGAAATTTAATTTTCAGTTTGACACACTAAACATGGGTGTTTTATAAAACTCAAATACCACATATACATTGATATAAATACAAAGTTTAATAGAAAGAATAAAGAGGTTTGTACAAAAGCACTGTTGACCCCAAGTGAGGGAATTGGGTGATGATAAACAGCTTGGCAAATAACAGGCTTCTGGCTTTGAAGTAAAAGCAAAACAAACTGAACAATGCCAAGCTGTGTCTTGCCTCCATAGCACCAGCACTTTGAATCTCCATCAATAACAGAAGATGCTTTCCCAGTGTGCTCTGCCAACCTCCCAGGCCCAGAGAAGTATGCAAAAGTTTTCTTTTATTCTTTTTATTTTATTTTATTTTGTTTATTTTCTTGCTTGGCATAGGTTGCTGCATTCATTTTAGGATGAACATTTTCTATAGCCAGATCTACATAGAGTTTTGTAATATAGGTCTTTTATAATGTTATTCTCCTGTCTTGAGACATATTGGGAGTCAGTGCAAATAATACATGGTGCAATAGAAAGAGATAAGAGCTTAGTTGGGTTACTGAGCCTCAATTTCCTCATAAGTTGTATGAGGATAATGATACCTAACTTGTAGATCTGCTGTAAGGATTACATCAGGTAACTTTTGTGAAAACATCCACTTTTCTACTGACTTAATTATTATCCATTCCATGAAATTCTGTGTTCTTGCAAGATTTTGATTATGGTCTGGGTTTATCAAATTGAATTACCAGCTATTTCACTATATAGATGAACACAGCCAATTGCTTAGCAGAAATTTTTCTTTGATTTGAGAAGAATTTGAGAATCTCCTCTTAGAGCATACGAGTGAGGACAGTAGGTCCCCTTTGAAACAGGTCTAAGATTGGAGGAGGTCACAAATCCTTGGGCCATGGAGTCTCTGTGAGCAAATGGATCAAGCCCAAGACCATTCCTCATATGATTCAGCTAGTAGAATTTATCCAGTGGATTGAGAGAATCTTCCTTGAAGATTTCTGGTGGAACAAAATACACAAAGGGAAGAGAGAGTCTGTAATCGTGACCCAATTTCAGTGGTAAGACTTTTGAGAGCTTGAGATTGGAATGCTTTGGCCAGTTTTTACACTGAGATTGGAGATTGTCACAGACTTTAGGGCAGATGATGCTTCATTATAGCAGAGGTTGAGGGCATGGAAGTCAGGGTGTGTCTGTCTTTTTTCAGAGTTTTCTGGAAAATTTAGGGGTGGAACAAATACTAATTAGTGAAAGCTTCTCTGATAATATGGCATGTGACCCAAATACTTTACTTAGATATTAAAAAGAGACAACTTTTTCCCCCAAATCAAACCTAAATCTGACCAAGCTTCCAGATACATAGGAAATGGAGAAATGTAATATAAACTTATAAGAAACATAGGAGTAGTGGAACATGTTGTATGATAATCTAAGGTGGCATTCTGTGAAATACATATATAGGGAAACTCTATAAGATAAGGAATTATTTCTACCACAGATAAATTGAAGTGAGAATGAGAGAGTGAGAAATATCAAAGAGCTTGATAGATTTAGGAACTTATTATCAGCCTACTATAACATACAAACATTTGGATCCTGATTTGTACATATAAACTGAAAAGAGGAGGGAAGAGGAGGGGTCAGGGGAGAGCATGGGAGAGATGGAGAGAGAGAGAGAGGGAGAGAGAGGAATGCCCTCAGTAGTGACAGGATATTTAATGATATTAAGGAATTAATGTTAATTTTTTTTGTCAACATAACACTTTTTTTAAAGAGTCCTTATCTTAATACGTACATACTTAAATACTTATGGATGAAATGATGAGAGAATTCAAGTGGAAGAGCTAATACCTTATCGACATCATAAATAAGTCTAGCAAGTCAGTGTAATGCCAATATAGCCCTAGAGAGAATTGTAGTTCCTTCCTTTAGGAAGGCCCAGATAGATGCTCCTTGATTCCTTTCTTTTGATATGTCTTTTGTTAGCAATATCAAACAGCTCATTCCTAATACATGGTTTTTTGAGTGGTTCAGATATTGTACTTTATTTCTCTTGTACTGAAATACCTTCTCCTAATCTAAAGTTAGTTGGGGTTAGAAGGAACAAATATTGTTGTGCAACATTATGAGGGAGGCGGAGTGTGTTAGATGCTAATGGCATGATTGTCATTATAAACATTTATTTGTAATGCACCAAGTTCTGCAATGGCTCTGCATCATTTACAGTGTTTCTGCAGCATGATATAGACTGGTGGAATGCAGCTGGGATAACTCTGGATATGTTAAACAAACAATTACTATCAGCAGTCATCCACAAGTTCTCATTTCTGGTGAGGCTAGCCTGCTGAAGACTATATTTGGCTCCTCCTTCAATCTCTTCTCAGATACTGTCCTTTAATGCAGACTTTGGCCATTGCCCTATTGGAAAAGGCAGTCCAGGTCACTGTCCTTGCATTCATCAATCCTTTGATTGACTAACCTATCCATTCATATCTCCAAGTATGCTTATTATGTATCTACTTCTTAACTATATGTCTTCTGTGTTGTTTCTTTGAGCAATCAATTGCTATGACAAATTGATTTTTATGTGATATCTGTCACAATTATCAATTATCAACAACAAACATGTTGGGAAACATCTACTTCATATTATAGTGGAACATGTTAGCTCAGAAGGAGCCAATTAAATATTAGTTTCCTGTATGACTGCTGAAAATTATAATTTTTCTGTGTTTAAGGGTCCACATCTGTAAAGTGATGTTAAAATACCTTTCTCTGAAAAAAAGTTTCCCCTGGAAAGAATCACTGATGGTATTATATTTTGTTCCAGAGATAATTTAAAGAAATGGAACATTATTATAATATATTAAATGAAAAGAATACATAATCTCAAATTTTCAGTTTACTGAGTAAGAAATAATGATGGATACACATAAAATTGATATGTTTCTCTAAAATTCCAAGTTGCTACAATTAAAATGCAATTATTTATTTTCAGAAAAAAATATGCTAAGAAAGAAATCTGTGAAGCTATAATGAGATAACAAGTGTGAAAGCCTAAAGACCTAGATACATGATGTAATGTTTGCAAGTGCTATTTGTTTAACAAGTTGCCGAAAATCAGAGAAGGGCAATTTGGTAAGCAGATAAAAATAGATAAATAATGTATCTTATTGTATGCTATCTAACTACATTAAATTCAGCAACCATCTATTAAGCATTTTCTTTGCATAAAACATGAAACTAGGTCCAACAATGCTATTTAAATGAGGGAAAGTAAATCATAAGAGTGCAACTGGCTTTCAGGTAAGTAATTTGATGTGGATTAAACTAAGAAGAACTGGACGAGATACTATATAGGGCAATTAATCCAGCACAATTTACATATAAAGAAAGACTGAAGGGGGCAGGGATAGAAGCAGAAAGATTTGTTAGGAGGCTATCACAACAATCCCAGCGAGAGATGATTGTAGTTTAGACCAAAATGGTAGTAGTGGAAGGGGTGGAAAGTGAAATTCATTCCCTCTTGGATCAATAGTGTAGGAGTTATGTGGGCCATTTCCCTTCAGACAGAGGATATACATGCTTACCTAAATGCATGCAGAAATGATCAAGTTAGAACTAAGACATGAATTTCAAAGGTAGGGTTCAACGGCATTTTATAGAAATTAGATTAAGGGATGTAACTATAAAGGAATTAATTTTTTCCTCCAACACCAAGAAATCCAGAGAAAGGTAGTTGAGGGCTGGCAGTGGGGATTCCAGTGCCATCAAAGAATTGGGCTCCTTCCGTCTTCCTGTCCCATCATTCTTAGGAATGGCTCTTTCACATTCAGTTTCATGTCAGTAATCTATGAAACTTCCACCTACATTTCACTAGCCAACACAAATCAACAGGACCCCTGTAATGACAAGAGTCTGCAAAGGTGAGCTTATTTACTCTTCCATCAACTGTAGCAGAGAAAGAAATGGAAAAGGGGTTTAAAATGGATGTTGAACCAACCTAAAGTATAAGAGCCTCTGATTCTGAATCTAGGACACTTTATTAACCCTTTAAGTCTTCCGTTGAGCTTTGTTCTCTCTTTCTTTCTTGTTATTGTAGTTAGATGATGGACTCAGAAGGATTGAGAAACTTAATATTACAACTGAATAGGATTGGTAGGTCATACAATGCTCTGAAGATTGTGTACACTGGTGATTTTAAGAAATGAATATCCATTTTTTGTTTATGGTGTATTGGAGTGCCTTGAGGGAAGAACCTGATGCTATTGAACTGAGTTCTAATAGCGTTGATTCTTGAAGAAGACTATATAATTAAATGGCTTTTACAATGTGACTGTGTGATTGTGAAAAACTTATGTCTGATGCTCCTTTTATCCAGGGTATGGACAGATAAGTAAAAAAAAAAATAATGAGGATAATAAATAAATAAATAATAGGGGGTTTTTAAGGGTAAAAATTGGGTAGATTGAAATACTGTAGGTCAATGAGAGAGAGGGTCAAGGTATATGGGATGTGTGAGTTCATTTTTCTTCTTTGTATTTCTTATTCTGGAGTGATGCAAATGTTCCAAAAATGATCATGGTGAAGAATATACAACTATGTGATAATATTGTGAGCCATTGATTATATAGTTTTGTTGGACTGTATGTGTTTGGATATTTCTCAATAAAAATATTTTTAGAAAAGAAATAGTTCTGCAAACAGATAAAGAACAATTGTAGATAGTTTAGAATACTTTCAAATAATTGTCAGAGAATAGATCTTAGAAATCATAGAAGGAAAGTACTAGTCAATGGCCCCAGTTGGTTGATTAGCTGATTTTTATTTAGAAATACTCTGTACCCACTGTGGTAGTTAGATTCAGGTGTCAGCTTGGCTAGGTGAAGGTGCTTAGTTCTATTGCTGTGGGCATGAGCCAAAGGCATGTGAACCTCATTTGTTGTTGATTACATCTGCAGTCGGCTAGGAGGCTTGCCTGCTGCAATGAATTATGTTTGATTTAATTGGCTTCTGCTTAAATGAGAGACTCGACATAGCATAGCCCAAGCAGCTCAGCATACCTCATCTCAGCACTCGCAGCTCAGCCCTCGCAGCTCAGCCCAGGCCTTTGGAGATACAGAAAGAAAACATCCCAGGGAAAGTTATTGGAACCCAGAGGCCTGGAGAGAAGGCCAGCAGAGATCACCCTGAGCCTTCCCACGTAAGAAAGAACCCCAGATGAAAGTTGGCTGCCTTTCCTCTGAAGAACTAATGAAATAAATCCCCTTTTATTAAAAGCCAATCTGTCTCTGGTGTGCTGCATTACAGCAGCTTGCAAACTAGAACACCCACCAAATAATATTCACCAAATAATAATTTTCCCTTCCCTAACCTACTGGTAACTCCTAATCTACTTTCTGTCTCTATGAATTTTCTATTTCTAGATATTTAATATAAGTAGAAATGGAATAAGACAGTATATGACCTTATGTGTCTGGTTTATTTCAGCCAGTATAATATTTTTAAAGGTTCATTCATGTTGCTGTATTGTTTTTTATGACTGAATAATAGTCCATTGTGTGTTAACAGCACATTTTGTTTATTCGTTCATCATTTGATAGATACACTTGGGTTGCCATTATCTTTTGGCTATTGTAAATAATATTGTTATGAACATTGGTTACAAGCATTTGTTTGAGCCCCTGTTTTCAATTTCTTTGTATACATACCTAGGAGTGGAATTGCCAGATCATATAGTAATTGTATATTTAACTTTCTGAGGACCTGCCATACTGCTTTCCATAGTGGCAGCACCATTTAAAACTCCTGCCTACAATTCATCATTGTTCCTATTTTGTTGCATTGAACTTCGTTCTTAAGAAAAGAAGTAAACTCTTTAGAAAAGAAGAAGGAACTAGTCATTTTCTTTGAATGCTAAGTGTGTTCCCATGTGAAAGAGGAATTGAACTGTAAGCTCCAAAAGTGAGGTCTAGAAACGGTGGAACAATGAGAAATGGGTTTTGATTCATACCAACTAGGAACTTTCTTCTAATTAGAGCTATCCAGAGGCAAAATGGGGCTGATAGGCAAAGTAGTATATTCCTCATTGCCTAAGGTAACCAGTGCTAGGCAAGGAGACCACTAAGAATGTTACAAAGATATCTGAATATTCAATATAAGCGGGTTTGTTAGCAGACTTTGAAGGACTTCTAGATTGGAAGAGATAGTCTTCAATTTTTCTAGTAATGACAGCTAACTTAAAAAAAAAATCTCAGGGTACTTTTTAAAAGCAGAGAACAAACATAATGTTTAATGCAGGCTTTCTAAGTGGCACATATTTTACTAAGTCATTTACATGCATTATGTCATTTAACTCTGTAAATGAGTCTCTGAGGTAGGTTCTATTATCTCCATTTTTCAGATGAGGAAGCTGAAGTAGGTGGTAGATGTGAAGCCAGGAAGGGTGTTGCCCAAGTTTACCCTCATCACCTCTACTCTATTGATTCATGAATGAATGTATTTTACTTCTCACCATACCCATTGCTACCACCCGGGTCTGAGCCACCATCATCTCTTACCTATATTACTGTGGTAGCCTCCTAACAAATCTTTCCACCTCCAACCCAGACCCCTTGAATCCATTCTCAGTCTAGCAGTCAGAGTGATACTGGTAAAATTTAAAACAGAGCATGTCATTCCTCAACTTAAAAACCCATTAATTGCTTCCCATTCCTTAGAAAAAAGCCAAGATCTTTACAATGGCCCACAAGAACCTATCCAATCACTTCCTTTATATACTCTGACCTTATCTCCAAATGTCCAATCCCTCTCTTCCTTGCTTCACCTTGCCCCAGCCACATTGGCCTCCTGGCTGTTCCGCAGACAGACCAGACACACAGACCCACCCAGGGACTCTGTACTTCCTATTCTCTCTGCCTGCCACACACTTCCTTAGGTACCCATATCTGGCTCCTTCACCTCCACCATGTCTTTGTTCCAATGCCACTTTTTCAGGAATATCTTTCTTGACTATCTTATTTAAATTCCAACTACTCTTCTTTCCCACTAGTTCTCCCTGTGCCTCTAAGCAGCTTTATTTTTCTCTGGAGCCCTTAGTTTGGTTTACTGTGTCTCCCTAGACTAGAATATAACATCTATAAGGTCAGAAATTGTTGTGGCTTTTGTTCATCATTCTATCCCCAGTGCCCCAGCAAGAGAGAGTTGGGTGGGGGCGGGGAGAGTGAGAGTGTTAATTGCCCCTGCTATTGGCTCCCCACACAAATGGTCACTTTGAATCTACTGTGTTCCCCTAAAGTCTCTGTTTCTCTCAAGATAGACCTGTTGAGAGAGTCCTCTATTACAGGACTCTTTACTTCTGACTGCTGGTGACTGGATCTTCCCCTTTGTACCTGTGAATATCAGGTAGCTACACATGCATTGTTTTACATAATTTTTTTTTTTTTTTTGCATGGGCAGGCTCTGGGAATCGAACCCAAGTCTCTGGCATAGCAGGCAGGAATTCTGACACTGAGCCACCTCTGTACCCCCCTACACACCTATTGTTTTGAGTCCATTGTTACTGCACCACAATTTGTACTGTCCCTTCACCCTGCCCACACTTTCATGACAATTCCTTCTCCAATCATCCTACTTTGAGTATATCTCACTCGAAGTCTCCTGTTGAGACCCTGATTGCTAAAAACAGTGCTCAATACATGTTTCTGAAAGAAAGAAACAAGGATTAAAAAGCAGATCTTTAATAAATTTATATAAAATTTAAAATCCTTCAAGTATATTTTATATCATGCCCAATGAATGGGACTAGAGTAATTCTAACTCTTAAATAAAGATTTTGTAGAATTTATAATATTTTATATTGCTTTTAATGGCTTTAAATATAATATTCTAAACTACTTGGAATGCAAAAATTAGCTTTCTCATTTTGTTCTTCTCAATGTATTTTAATATTCGTAAATATTTAATTCCTTAATAGGCTGTGCAGAATCTGAGTCTACAATAATTAATTTAAAACAAAGCAAAGAAAGACCACTTTTCAAAAGTTTATGACACTCCATGATTAATTGAGGATGTCTTGTTAGCACATAAAAGACTAATCATTTAATTTAATTTAACTCAATATTCTAACGTGATTTGTTAACATTACACATGTGGGATGGTTTTATTTCAACTGGAACAAGAAAAAGAAAAGAACTAGAAATTAGCATTAATGAAGCTCTACCCTCCTATGAAATTTTAGGAGCTTGGGATGAGCTTGTTGATTAATGTTACTCTTTGGCTTTTAGATAGGCTTTGAAAATGTAGAATATAGAAGTTGTTGCATCTTTATCCAGCATAATCCTTGTTTGGTAGTGACCACATTAAAATGGCACTTAAAAATTTGGTTGAAAGTGACCGTCCAGTTGCTATCACTATGTTTTTGCCTTCTAGAAAGCTCACTTGGATGATGTAATTTAGAAATAGTGGTCTCTTCCTAACTTGGAGTGCTGTGGAATGGTGGACAAGTCTTTCTTTGCAAACTTATAGAATGGGAACATGTCATCGGTAAGTTGTAAATCTTTTAATTTGGCTAGGGTGTAATTGTTCAGGGCTCTACCATAGATCTATATATCAGTGGTACATCATTACATCTTAACTTTAATTATCTTGATCTCTTTTCTAGCCCCCGAGATTTTTTTTATCCTCATATCTCTCATTTCATACCTTTAAAAAATATAGTCAACAAGCCACCTAATTATTCCATCATGTGTTGGTTTGAAAGTTTGATATTTTGCTTATATTTCAAGAGGGGTTAGAATTTAGCTCTGCCAAAGGAACAAATTCCTAAATGGAATTTAAGTTAATATTCCTGAAGTTTACACATTCCCTTAGTTAGATTGTATTGGTTAACTATTTTTTGTTGTGTAACAAACAACCGCACAATCTCCGTGGCCTACAAACATAACCATGCATTTGTTTATGAATCTGCAGGTCAGGGAGAGTCAGCTAATCTAGGCTTGGAAAAGCTGGAAAGCTTTATTGTTCTTGGTTGTGTTCACTCAGTTGTTTGTGGGTTGCCTGGAGTTCAGCTGAGCTAGGCTGACTGACAGAAGCAGCTTGCCTGGGCATCTCTGCTTCACATGTTGTTTGTCCTTTCTTGGGACCAATGGGAAAGCTCAAGCATGATCTTCTCATAAAGATGGCAGAAATGCAAGAATATAAACAGAAACATGCAAGGCCTTTTAAGGATTTGGCTGTAGTGGCACACTTTCATTTCTACCTCATTCTTCTGTGGATTAATTGTAGTCACATGATTTGGTGTTTTGGAGCTGTATCTACCCAGAAAAACACATATTCTTACTTAATCCATTCCCGTAGGTGTGAATCCATTCTAAGAACCTTTTGATGAGGTCACTTCAGCTAAGGTGAGGTTCAGGAGGGGTCTTAAGCCTATTACGGGAGCCCTTTATAAACAATGAAATTAAGACAGAGAGAGTAAGTCATCAGAAGCAAGAAGCTGAAATTCAGTGAAACCTGGAAGAGAATGGAGAGGAGAATGGAGAGAACAGCCAGGAGAGGCTGCCATGTACATTACCTTGTGACAGAGGAGCAAGGACCAAGATTGCTGGCAGCTAGCTGCAAATTGCCAGTCTTCAGGAAGACGGCATCACCTTGATGATGCTGCAATTTGGACTTTTTCCTGGTCTCAGAACTCTGAGCCATTAAATTCCTGCTTTTTAAGTTATCTTGTTGCATGATATTTGCTTGATCAGCCAAGGAAATGGAAACACTTGGCTAAACCTAAAATCAACCACCTTTTTAGTGTATGTAACTGGAAAGTCAGATGGCAAACAGTGTAGAAACAGGGAAGGGTAAAGAATTGGGGTTGATGTTACAGTTTACCACAAAGGCCATCCTGATCCAAGATCATGCAATGTAATTAATTTTCTTAGTTTTCTATTTAGATTGAATGGTGATATTTCTTTGGAAAGTATTTATTGAGATTGGTGTCCTCTGCATGATGTTTCCTTAGAACCTCATTTTCCCACTGTATTCCAAAATCTACCTACTACACTTGATTCAGTTAAGGAAAAGCTTTAATTCTACAACACTTTTACTCTTTTGCAAGAATGCTAATCAAAACACTTTCTGTTTTTTTTTTTTACATGGGCAGGCACCTGGAATTGAACCCGGGTCTCTGACATAGCAGGTGAGAACTCTGCCTGCTGAGCCACTGTGGCCTACCCTTGCTTTTTTTTTAAATCTCACTTTGGTAAGTGCAATTAAGACTTTGTAATTTCAGAAATTTAAAAGTACAATAATTGCAGAATGTCAAAGACAATTTGTAAATCTTGCCGTGCAGAAACACACATTCAGGTCTTCACTAAGCTTCACTATTTAAATATAAAAAATAAAAACAGCTGAAATTCTTTCAAGGTAGTAATCCACAGTTTGGGATTAGACCCATGAATGTCATTTCCCTAGATGATAGTTATGTGATCTCTGAAAATAACCAGAGTACAATTTCCTAGTGAAAGAGGAGAAGGAGCTGCATTTGTCAGTGTAGTTTTTAAAATTCTCATGAAGACTTTGTTTTGTAGTTTGCTAGCTGTGGGAATGCAATATACCAGAAACAGAATGGCTTTTTAAAAAGGGGAATTTAATAAGTTACAAGTTTACAGTTCCAAGGGCATGAAAATGTACCAATTAAAGCAAGTCCATAGGAATGTTCAATCTAAGGCATCCAGAGGAAGATACCCTGATTCAAGAAGGCCAATGAAATTCAGGGTTTCTCTCTCATCTGGAAAGGCTTATGGTGAACACAGCATCTGCTAACTTCCTCTCCAGACTTCCTGCTTTATGAAGTTCCCTTGGAGTTATTTTCCTTCTTCATCTCTAAAAGTTATTGGCTGGTAGACTCTCTGTTTCTTGTGGCTATGTCATTCTGAAGCATTCTCCCAAAGTTTCTTTTTATAGGATTCCAGTAAAACCAATCAAAACTCACATGGAATGGGTGGAGATAGTCTCCACCTAATCAAGTTTAATACCCATGCTTGATTGAGTCACATCTCCATGGAGATAAGCTAATTGAAGTTTCCAACATACAGTACTGAATAGGGATTAGAAGAAACCGTTGCTCCCACAGGTTGGTTAGGATTAAAACACGGCCTTCCTAGGGTACATGAACCTTTTCAGCACACTTTGGTTCAAATATTTTTGTTATTTGTTTTATGGCATGAAACTATATATATAATGTACATGTTTGAAACTATATGATCCATGCAAGGGTTGAGTTTTAGAGATGGGAACTAAATTGACAAAAAACATTTCTACAAAATCCTAAGTGATCTTGAAAACACAGGCATTCACTCGTTTGATTCTCTCTGTAGGGAGAAACATTTGTGCTCTTTCCCCAAGGGTTTGTCTTGGTGCATAATAAGTTTGGAAGTTGAGTGAATTTTGTTCCTCTTACCCTTTTGGGTGTACAGAGAAATATTTCTGATTTCTCCTTCTCCTGTTAAGTGGGATGGCATGACTAATCTGATTTGGCAGAATTTGTGATTTTCTGAGACGTATCTAGAGGGTGGGGTGCTCATTTGTGATGTCTCTTCTGCATCCTTCTCCTCTCTACACTTTCTGTCTCTATGCAACTTAGCCTAGGAAAGGCCCAGAGTTCAGACCAGGCACAAAAAGTGAATTCTAGATCTAGGATTAGCAGGGACCATGTCTTTGATTAGGCCAGAGTTATTTTTACTTTGTCAAAGGGTACACATGAGATTTAAGGATACCAAGTGCTGCAAGGATACCACCACGAAGCAGCTCCCTGGTGCCTCCTTGATTTTTGTAGATACATACCAGAAGTTTATCTCAGCAGTCCATGCAGAGTGAGTTATCCAGGTCAGAGGAGCATAGGGTGGGAGGGAGATGGATATGTTAAAAAATAAATTTATTAAGTGCTATATATACATGCTTTCTCAGCTTATTTCTTGCTATACCTTTGGACCAAGGTTTTTGTACAGTAATCTTCATTATAATTGGCTTCACTTATCAATCTCCAAGCTCTTTCTGTTCTGTTCTGCATATATAAGGAAGGCCTGTTTGTGTGAATTATATGGAGTCAGGTCTTCAGACTCTGTTGCATGTCTGAGTTTTCAGGCTCCAAGATCTAAACTTAGAATGGGAGGTAGGAGAGTCAGATTTGGCTTCCTAACTATGCTTTCCCACATAGTTATCCAAAGGCTCAACATTCTGGAGAATGCCATATAAATAAACTAGTACTTTATTTCTTACTTATCTCATGCATACTGCAGCATTCTGAACCACCACCAAGATACATTTAGCAGACAGTAACACACAGGTGAGACTGGGTATTTTATCCACTGCAGCAGAGACTAGAGGATGCTATTGCTGAATTGAGTGTGTTGGGCAATCAACAGGGGAGAGCACTGGCCATATTGGAGATTTGGCTGCTTCAGCAAAGCACAACATGAGCACAGCATGACTTTGGCAGACACTGATGAAAGATGTCATCAGAGAAAGCATCAGTGAAAGTCCACGCTCACCAGGATTCTTAGGGATTGGGGCTTGCTGACATTGCCTCACAGAGACAGAAGCTGAAGCCAGAGTGAGGGAGGAGGAGGTGGCAGCTGAGAAGGCCTTGCTCATGAATACCTGTAGGACTTTGGGTGGGGAAAACTTTTAAGGTGATCTGGAAAATATTCAATAATAGGTGAGGGAAGAATTCGAAAATGACTGCATTTTTATAAATGTGACTCCTTGTCATTCCCAAACTGGTATGGCCTGGGGTAACAAGGAGTTTGAACAGATACTTGCCATGCCTTTTTCTTATTTCTAGTCACGCCTAATCTGATAGTCAACTTGGGTGATTAAAATAAACCCTTTTGATTGGTTTGATAATCTTAAATATTTTATATTCATTTTGTTGTTGCTGATTGTAGATCAGGAGCTCTAACATTTATTTTTAGCATTTTGACAACTTCTGCATTACTGATTCCTGAATATACAACTTAAAACTGTATTGGTTGTTATGTTCCCATTCTATGTGTATGTGACAGGAGAGAATGGTGGGTGATGGACATGTAGACAGAGGAAAGTGATGGAGGGATGTATGGATGGAGGAAAGTTATAGCAATAACTATTTTTAAGTTTTAACCCACATTAGATTATAAGCACCACAAATACTGTTTGTTATTTGACACTGTATTTCCAGTTCCCAGTACAGTATATGGTATATAATAAAGTTCAATATTTTTGATGAATAAATGTTTACTATATTTGTGTATTATTTAATATGCAACATCAGTGAGAAAGAAGACACAAGAAATTTTGCTTGGGTGAAGGAGTAAAAAAGAAGGAATAGAATGAAAAATAGGAAGAGAAAAAAAAGAATTTGAAGACAAAAAGTTTGAAGAGGAAAAGTGTCATGAAACTGTCATATTAAACTCTAAATCCACTATCAATCAATATAGAGATTTTCCTTTTTTTCACACTTTATATCACTTCCTCTTTAAACAGGAAGGAACTGTACATATGTTTTCTGGGAAAGTTGATTGAAGAACAGTAATTCAGAGAATCAGACAGAAAGGACGCTTGCTGAATATGAATATTTTGTTCCATAAAATCAGATGAAAACATTATGGCATGTGTTAAAGTGAAGACATTTACAAGCTCTGTCTTGGTGAGACTCTGGCCTCTTATGCCAGCTCACATCTCTTCCTTATGATAATAGCCATGTCTACTTTGGTAAGTCCATCTAAACCACAGAAGTGGGTGAGGTAGGGAAAGGGGGTACTGAAATGACACCTATCTATCCCACAGGGATGTTATTTTATGTAGTCACTTCAGAATAGCAGAGAACTGCCAACAGATCTGAGTTATTGCAAAAATTCTGAACATCAAAAAACATACCTTTTTCAGAATGGAGAGCAGCACAAGTCCTCCGAAAGGAACAGAGTTGTATATTTTCAAGCTCATAGCTGGGTAGGACTTTTTTTCCCTTAAAAATAGACCTTAGCTATTAGATAAAATGCCACATTCATTTGTTAGATTTCATTATGACTTATTCTGTTGCTTTAATTTAAATTGTGGTTAAAACTTAGACATGCTTTATTTTTAAATAAAAGTGTAAGCTATATGGATGAGGTAAAAGAAAGAAGTTGTGAATTTTCCTGTCCTTCCTGCTCAGCAATCTTGAATTGGTAGTGATGACAGTGCATTTCTGAGAAATGACAGGGAAAGTTTTGTCACCCTAATACATGCAAAAGAAATCTTTTCACAACTTGTTTCCTGTGAAGTGATTATTTCTCACATATTTTTGCTATAGGAATTTTTTTCTTTGGGAGCATATGTGTGCTGTCAAAAAGATGCTCTCATTTAATAAGGATATGTTTTTGTTTCATTTACCTTCCCATTATGGCTTCCTGTCCTCCACTTTCTCTAAGTTCACTTTCTGAACCTGTTAGATGAATTAGTGCTTTAATTTCTCCTCTATTTTCTATTCCCTTGTCTTTTTTTGTACATTATATGTGTATGTATATATACACATACAGAGGCACACACATATGTGTACATGTATATCTTCCAACTGTTTTCTTGAGCTTTTTATTTCTGCTATTGTGTTTTTCATGGCTAGGGTTTCTTTTTTGTTCCCTGATATTCCTCTTTTTTTTTTTTTTTTTTGCATGGGCAGGCATCGGGAATCGAACCCAGGTATCTGGTATGGCAGGCGTGAACTCTGTCTGCTGAGCTACTGTAGTCTACCTTGATATTCCTTTCATATAGCATCGTGTTCTTATTTCATGTAAGCAGTATATCCCATTATCATTCTGAGTATATGTGCACATGTGTATGTTAAATTTTCTTTTCCCAGCCATCTTGTTTTCTTCTGATTTGCTTTCAATTTCTATTTATTTGTTTTAGCTCGTATTAGAGAATTTCCTTGAGTAGTCTTTGTTTGTTCCTTGGTAGTCTTTGTTTGTCAACTCTTAATAAGAATCAGGGACAAAAGATTTCTGATTTGAAGTTCTGATCACACATATAGAGCTTGTGGACTATGAATTACAATGTACGATGTTCAGGTTGGAAGTTTTGGGGGAATTTGATAAATACAAGGAGTTGCATTAATGTCCACTAAAATCAAGATACAGAACATCAGTCATCCATCTCCTTCCCCTCAAAGAACATTTTATTAACCAAACATTTTAAACTCAAACCCTGGTAACCATTGATATGTTCTTTTTCATGATAGTTTTGAATTTTCCAAAATGCCAAATAAATGGAGTCTCTGAAATGAAAAAAGTATTGTATTTCACCAGTTTTACATACATTCATTGTGTGGGTTTGTGTAGGGAGTTTATTTAGTTCTAGTCAATTTTATGGCATGTGTAGATTCATGTGAAAGAGAGAGAATAGTTCCAAAATAAGGATATTTAATGTCACCATTTTAGAGCCACAGTCATCTTCCTCTGTTCCCCTTTTCCTGAACAATTGTCAACTACTAATCTGTTCTCCACCTCTAGAATTTTGTCATTTCAAGAATATTAAAAAATTGACTCATATACTATGATCAACTAAACTTTTGAGTTTGGTGGTTTTCACTCAGCAAAATTCCCTTGAGATATGCACAATGTTGGTTTCATGCATTGGTAGTTCATTCATCCTAATTGCTGAGTAGTATTTCATGGTGCAGATGTACCACAGTTCGCATAACTATTTACCCTTGAAGGACATTTGTTTCAATTTATTAATAAAACTACTGTGAACATTCATGTGCAGGTTTTTTGTGTACAAAGAAGTTTCATTTTCTTGATGAATGTCCAAGAACATGATTACTGGGTAGAACGGGAAGCATATGTTTAGTTCTAAAAGAATTTGACATACTATTTTCCAGAGTGCTATGCCATTTTAGATTCCCACAACAATGTAAGAGTGGTCAAGATTCTCTGCATATTCTCCAGAATTTTGTGTTTGCTCATTTTTAATTGGGTGGTTCATTTCCTTGTTGAGTTTTGAAACTTCTTTATATCTTCTGGATTAAAGTTCATCAGATATATGATTTGCAAATATATTATTCTCCCAGTCTATAGCTTTCCTTTTCATTTTTTGTGAGTGTAACTTTTGTAGAGCAATTTTTTTTTTATTTTGATGAAGATGGATTTAAAAATGCTTCCATTTATGGATAGTTCTTTTGATATTTTTTTCTATGAATGATTAGCCTAACCCAGGGTCAGAAATATTTCATCCCATTTCTTTTTTTTCCTAGGTATTTTAGAGTTTAGTTTTTACATCTAGGTCTATGACCAATTTTGAGGTTACATATATAGCTATATTTTAAAGAGCCTTTAAAAATTATTACATATGGACATTGGATTGTTTCAGCACCATTTATTGAAAGACTATGTTTTCTCCTTTGAATTGCCTTGAATCGTTGTAAAGAAATAAATTTGGGCAGTGCAACGGTGGCTCACTGGCAGAATTCTTGCTTGCCATGTGAGGGTTTGATTCCCAGAGCCTGCCCATGCCAAAAATAAATAAATAAATAGGCCATATTTGTATTAGTCTATTTCTGGACTACTGTTTCATTCCATTAATCTATGTATCATTTTGCCAATACCATAATATTGATTATTTCAACATATAGTTAATCTTGAAGTCAGGTAGTATGACTCTTTTAATTTTGTACTTCCTTTTCATAATTTTGTATCTGTTGTAGTTTTGTGACATTTCTATACACTTGAGAATTAATATGTCAATATCTGCAAAAAATACTGCTGAAATATTGATTAGGATTGTTATGAATCTATAGGTCAAATGGGGCAAGTTGACATCTTAGCAATATTTAATCTTCCAATCCATAAGAATGGTGTACAATTCAATTGATTTTGTCTTATATGATTTCTTTCATTGGGTTTTGTAGTTTTCATCAGATAGGTCTTGCCCATATTTTGTTATATATCTAAGTGTTTTATGTGTCTTAGCATTATTTTAAGTAGGTGTTCCAGTTATTGATTTATTTTCCATATCCCAGGTGGTATTTTTCAGTTTTTAATCCTCAAGGCCTATTACATTGTCTGGCATAAACTAAGCACTTAATAAATTAAGTGCCAATAATAAATATTGGTTGACTACCATGTTAGAAAATTTGGGTTCTAAATCCTAGTTTGACCTCTATTCACTGTGAGATCTTGGGTAAGTCATACAACCTCCCCAAGCCAAAGTTCTATACCTCCAAACTTTAGTTCTGAAACTGCCTTATTGGATATTTCTACTTAGCTCTCTTAGCATCACCTGAAACCAATATCTTCTAATTTTACATTTCCACACAGTAAAGTGAGTTTCCTCTTAGCTTTCATATCAATGTCTGTACCTCCATCACTTCCCAATTCCCTAAGCTCATCATGTCTTAGTTACCTATTTCCAGTCTGCTGTATGTTTGCTGAATTTATTTGAATATACAGATTTTTCATACTAAATTCTCTTGAAGCCCTTGGGCTTTTCACATACTCAAACCACCCCCCAAAATCTGTCCAATAAAAATTTTCTTTTCTCCTCCTCTCACCCCTTTTTCCAAGTTTTTAATTATGTCAATTAATTTTCCCTCTCAGGTCCTAGTAAGAATAGTGAAGAACAAAAGTATCCTTAGAGGAAGGGGTGGTCAGAGAGGTAGGGTGACCTCACACAATAATAAATATCATACAAATCACATTTATACCTTTTCATTAGCTCCGCTCTCTCTTAAAATGTTCAATGGCATCTTATGTATACTATATCAAATTGAGATTTCTTTATAAATCCTTTGTAATAGAGCCTTATCCTAACTTTCCAATAACTCCAAATCCTGACATTTAGCTTTACTTAGTCCATTCTCTGTGATCCACAGACATTTCATGCTTCCTTTTACTTTTGTGCTTTTATCATGCGGTCTTATTATCCCAAATGCAATCCTCTCTCCTATCCAAATCCTTCCAATCCTCAATGGTTCATTCAGTCATTTATTCATTTAACAATGATTTATTGAACCCCTGCTTTGAATAAGACACTGTGCTGAGGGTATAGAAATGAGTAAGATAGACCATGTTCAATTCTATTTTAGAAGGCAGACAGTGAGCAAATTAAGTAATGTACAATGTCAAGTAGTGACAAGTACTATAAAGAAAAAATAAAATAAGGCAAAACCCATAAAAGGTTGGAGAAAAGGAGGGCTATTTTAATTGGAGTGGTCAGAGTAAACTTTCCTACATGGTGCATTTGAGCTGAGATGGCTCTAAATTAAGAGGGAGGAGGGCAAGCACAGATCTCAAGATATGGGTTCCATGCAGAATGATAAGCAAGGACAAAAGCCCTAAGGTGGGAGCACACTTGGGGTCTTTGAAGAATGGTGGGATGATGGGCAGAGGAAGATGTATGAAATGTTTGAGGCGAAAGGTAGGGCCACAGATGTGGGATCTTGGAGGATGTATAGACTAAGGTAAGGAGTTTGAATTTCATTCATAGGGTGTTGAGAAAGCATTGGAGGATTTTGATCAAGTGAGTGATGTGATTTATATTTCAAAAAGACAACTATGACTATTTATGTGAAGAATGTGGAGCAGAAGGCCAGAGGAATACATTTAGAAAATGTAATTAGATAATACTCTAATATATTAAATAATGTATTTTTTCTAATACTTTCTGTAAACCGTCTGACCATGGCCCTAATCAATTAAAACTTGTTGTTCCCATTTTCTCATGGGAGAGGTGATACATAAGAAAAGCAGAGAAAATCATTTCTAATGTCAAAAATCTAGGAATTTGAGATGGGATCCTTAACAGGCACCATGGCTTCAATCTGGTCTGACGTGTGGCCCATTAGTGCTGATCCTCCAAGTCTAACAGTCTGGCAATAGAGTTTATAGTGCAGGACAGTGGTGTAGGAGGCCCCCAGCATGCCAGCTGCAACTGCAGCCACCTGCCTGAGAACTGTCCTATTCTGCCACCTCCAGTCCTCCTTCTGCAGGGTTTGTGCTCTTTGGTGGTCTCTGTGGCTACATGGCCAGGCCCTGGGCCAGCCTTGGGCATCCCCACATCTGGAGCTGCCTAAGACTGCTTTCTGCACCTCCTGTCCCATGCCATTTCAGCCTGAGGAATGCCTCTGCCCTGTCCTCAGCCTTGGTTGGATTTGTAGAGTAGCTTCATGGCCAGCCACATAAAGTGATGAGCCTCCATCCCAGGTGGCAAAACCCTCCCATAGCACCAGGAAATAATATCCCTGGGTAAGGGACTGTGTTGGCTTTTAATAATGGGAGTTTATAACCTTACAAGTTTACAGTTTTGAGGCCATGAAAATGTCCAAATCAAAGCATCATCAAGATGATCATGATTCTTTCATCCCGAAGACTGGCTGCTGGCGATCCTTGGGTCCTCTGCCATATGGCAAGGCAGATGGCAGTATTCTGCTGGTCTCTTCCTTCTCTTCCCTGTTTCATTGCTTTCAGCTTCATGCTACTATGGCCTTTTTTTCTATTTGTCTGAATTACATTCTCTTAAAAAGATTCCAGTAAGAGGATTAAGACTCACTCTGGGCCATGCTTTAACTGAAATAATCTCATCAAAAGTCCTACATACAATAGATTTATACTCACAGGAATGGATTCATTTTAAGAACATGATTTTCAGGGGCACATATAATTCTAGCCTCCCATAGATGGGAACAATACATTATTCACTATGCTTTACAAAGGACTTTGTAGTGAGGGGCCTTGATAGACCCCCCAAGGGATTTGGGGTAAGGTTCAAGGTAAAAGAAGTATGTTTTGCTTTCCAAATAGATTTTGGAGTAAGGGAAGCAGCATTTGAGTTTTTTTTTTTTTTTTTTTTTCATTCAGCATGCACTAGAACAGAAGAGATGAGATGACCATGAATGGAGAGTTGGGACAGATGAGATAGTTTTGCCAGTATTCACCATGACTGGCTTGGGATGGGGAGTGGTTAAATGACTTCTATAAGCCCGAGAGATGTATGGTAGCATGAGAGAAAGCCAAACCTGGCATGACCTTGTATTTGTGAAGGGGACGATGCAGCAATGACCTGGAGAATCTGACAACCAGAGAAAAGACTGGGAGAAGTGGGGGGTCACAGAAGATGTCAGAAGGACAGGTGACGAACGATCACTCCAATGCCTCGGCATTATGCAGGCCTTCTGGAACATGGGTACAAATGTGGTGGAACTAGGGAAGGGCCTGAATTTACTGAGATTACTTTTTCACCTCTAGTAGAATAGAAGTGCAAAAGAGAAATTGAATTTGGTTGTGGAAACAAAATACTGTTATCTTGGCAAATCTCAGTTTGTAGCCTGAGATCCATGTTTATTGCATATAACACTTTCAAATGGCTTTCTCATACATATCATGGAATCATAACATTATGAAGAAGACAAGTCAATTATGGCTGCTGTATTAGTTAGGGTTCTCTAGAGAAACAGAATCAACAGGGAACACTTGCAAATATAAAATTTATAAAAGCATCTCACATGACAGTGGGAATGCAGAGTCCAAAATTCGCAGGGCAGGCTGTGAAGCCTACGATTCTGATGAAGGGTCTGGATGAACTCCACAGGAGAGGCTCACCAGCTGAAGCAGGAAGAAAAGCCTGTCTCCTCTGAATCCTCCTTAAAAGGCTTTTAGTGATTAGATTAAGCATCGCTCATTGCAGAAGGCACTCCCCTTGGTGGATTACAAATGGAATCAGCTGTGGATACAGCTGATGTGATCATGATTTAATTCTATGAAATCTCCTCATTGCAACAGACAGGTCAGCACTTACTCAACCAAACAGGTACCACCACTTGTCCAAGTTGACACGTGAACTTGACCATGACAGTCCACCCCTTGTCAACTTGGCAGCTATACATATCACCTTAAACCATACCTAATTTCTATATAAAAAACAATAAAACACATATTTTTTTCTTTCACCTAACAACACTCAACTGTCCTGCATATAACTGGAAACACATTAAATCTCTCCAGAATAGGGTGTAAGTCCTTGGGTAATAATTTGGAAAGGGTGGGACTGCCCTTTCTAAAGCTGAAGGGTAAATGACTTTCAGACTTTGAAATCCAATGGTGTTTGCCTTGAAGGTTTTCCTTCTTATTTCTCCCTATGAATCCTGTGACTGTCCCTCCTTTGCATATCGGTACCAGATAACTTGTTTTGAGATTCATAGGTCTACAGCCAGAAGAGAATTTGTGCCACTTTAATATCATTTAAGGTGATGCATACAGTTGCCAAGTTGACAAGGGGTGGACATGTGGTAGTTAGGTTCAGGTGTCAACTTGGCCAGGTGAACGTGCCTAGTTCTGTTGCTGTGGACAAGAGCCAATGGTACATGAACCTAATCTGTTGCTCATAATATCTGCAGTCGGCTAGGAGGTGTGTCTGCTGCAATGGATGATGTTTGGTACTTAAATGGGAGACCTCAACATAGCACAGCCCAAGCAGCTCAGCATAACTCATCTCAGCACTCGCAGCTCAGACCACATCCTTGGAGATGAAGAAAGAAATCAACCTGGGGAAAGTTGTTGGAACCCAGAGGCCTGGAGAGAAGGCCAGCAGAGATCATGCTGTGCCTTCTCACATAAGAAAGAACCTCAGTTGAAAGTTGGCTGTCTTTCCTCTGAAGAACTAATGAAATAAATCCCCTTTTCTTAAAGCCAATCCATCTCTACATGTTGCATTCCAGCAGCTAGCAAACTAGAACAGTTGCTCTCCATTCAGAGTTAAATGACATTCCCAAGGTCCATGAAATTCAGTAGTATTAAGGCAGGAATTGGCTTTCAGGGTCTCTGCCTCCCAATGCCATGCTTTTTCCACCAGACCATACAGCCTTAGGTGTTACCTGGGTGCCTAATAATGGCAAAAGAAACCTAATGATCCACTATCAGTAGAGCTGATGCCCATCAGATCCTTCTGGATGGAAATAGTACTCAGTAGCAGTGGAAACTGCTTGTATGAAATACTTTCAAGTCAAACCAGTTGACATAGCCATCATAGAGCTGATTGCTATGTAATATAGACTGCTATCCTACTTTGTCACTTTAATCACTAAGAATGATTGTTGTAGGCTTCAAAATAGATGAATAGTATGCTGCAGTTGCATACAACCTCTTATGCAGCTCTTTTCATTGTGCAGATAAGAAAATGGAGGTCCAGAGAAGTTGTGACATTCACAAGGTTACACAACTGGTTAGTGATGGAAACAGAGCCAGAAGCCAAATTTAACATGGCACATTTTCCCCTATGACTATCTCACTTTTGGGGAAATAGAATTGTTTGTTTTTGCTTAGCTACAGAGGCTGAAGAAGTACAAGGACATTCGAAACAAATCAGATTTACTGTGTCTATGCTTTCTGGCTAGATGCTTCTCTCTGCATTCTGCTGCCCATAATCAGAGTATTTTGGAAAGCCCATTAGAGTATATTTGTGTTATTAAAGTGATAACCTTTCCTTGGAAATCTGAATATTTTCAGCTTCAGGGGATAGAGATTTCTCAAAGAGTTCTTGCTTAGGGTATGATGGGTGGTAAATTTATCTTAAGTTCATTAGCTTCTGGCTTTCATCATCATGTTCATATAGCTTTCTCTAAAAGACTTTAAGGAAGGCTATACAATTTTGCCAGTCTTAAAACACATCCAAGTCTCAGATCTTCATTTTATTTTACTGGAGGAAGGTCATCTAAATTGCTGCACGTCCTATTTGCCTACTACAGTCTAATTAAAAAATAATTCCTAGTGCTTTTCATTACTTTTAAATCTTAACTTCAATTACCTCTCCCCCACTTCTCCTTATCACACCCTACCCCCCAACAACTCAGATGGCAGGTGTATTTTGTTCCAAATCCAGATACTGTCTTAATTCATCAAGCATGTGGTCAATTAATCAGCCTACATTTTTGAACACCTGTTAAGTCTTGCTGTGTTGGCAGCTTCCCTTTCCTTTTGTTTTATGCTTTGTCTTTTTAACTAGTCTTTTGGTAATGTTCCAGTGATGAATAATGTGGTTTGCTGAAGGTTATATTATTTTAAAATTTAATCTGAGCCTATGGTCTCTTTCTATGCCATACTAAAACATATTTCACCACAATTGCTCTATTTCTACCCTGTAGTCTATATAATTTCCCAAGGCTCATTATTGATTGCTGAAATGTTATTAGGGGATTGGATTCTGGCTGTTATTGCTACATCCAGACATTTATTAGCCCTAAATGAGGCTATCATATTAACCTCCTAATTAGTTTTCTCAAGTCCCTTATGTCTAAGGATTATTTCTTTCCCTAATCTTCCTAACTTCTTATACTATAGCCACAAAAAAGTACCTGATGATCTGCAAGTATGCCTTGATGCCTTCCTTTATCCACTCTATCTACATGATATGCCATATCTTTTCCTATCCATTGAAGATTAAAATCACACCCAAGGTTCAGGTGAGAGGTCACTTCCTCCATGAAATCTTGCTAAATCCTGTTATTTTAGATTGGGTTTCCGAGAAGCAGAATCGAGGCAGGGCCTTAAGTGCATATGATTTATGGTGGGCCTTCTCTTAGGTGGAATCTATAAGCAAGTGAGGGAGAAGGACACTGAATGCAAAAGAGCCTAGCAAGGTGTTTACTTAGGAAAAGTTCCCTTAGCCTGATCCATTGGTATTTCAGTGGGTACCTCTGTAGATAAACCATACCACAAAAGTTTCTCTCTGTGAGTCAAGGGACCCAGCCTCTTTTACACCCATATAAATCAGTCAGAGACTGTAGGGACTCTTGGGATTGGGTGCAGAACCTTCCCAATCATGTGACTTCCATCAGCAAAAAACACTTTTTTTTTGGAAAGAGAACAACTGTGAGCTCTGAGAATCTGGAATCTGCTAAATGTCCTCATGTATGGCCACCCATTACCCAAGTAAAGGGACCTTGATAGCATCTGAAACAGCTATAATTTGATTTAGGAATTTTTTTCACTCCTTATCTGTGCTTGTAACTCATGTGATAGTTGTTTATCTCAGATATCAATTGTTCCATACCTCCTAAATTTTTTGAAATATAGAAGTATTCCCATGCACCCAGAGAAGCTTATTTTTATGTTACTATAGCTTCCAAAGGTTTTGATGCTAAAATTGTGGCTCAGATATTAAACTTGCCCTTGACCGAGTGCATGAGTTTGCAATGTATGAGTAAAGGCCAAGGTTTTAAGGTTTATGACAATTTTTAGCTAAGGATATGAACGGGTAATTCACCCCAAAAATATAGTATACATAACATGCAAAAACATGAAAAAAATCATCAGCTTCATGAGAAATAAAAAAAATGCAACTTAAGATATTATGTAACACCCATAAAATTGGCAAATTGTATAAAGGATCCTAATACCTGGTGTTGGCATGGACATATAGAAATGGACACTCTCATACTCTGTTTGTGGGAGTATCAATTGGTACAGTTTTTGGCAGACATCAGTTTTATAATGTGTATTCAACTTGAAGACCTTTGATATATACTGATTTCACTTTTAGGAATTTACCCTAAGGAAATGAGTGAAAAGGTACTCAAAGAAAAGATTTTAAAGACTATGATTTTCTTTTCAGTACCATTTATAATACTGAAAATTTGCGAAAACATGTCTAAAATTGTTATTAAGAGTAGAGTAAATAATGCTGATATGCTTATATTCTAGAAATCATTTCAGCCTTTTAATGATAGAGCTGTGTTTATTGACTATGAAAGATATTCATAATACATCAAGTGTAAAAT
Organism: Myrmecophaga tridactyla; assembly: GCA_004026745.1. Classification (NCBI taxonomy): domain Eukaryota; kingdom Metazoa; phylum Chordata; class Mammalia; order Pilosa; family Myrmecophagidae; genus Myrmecophaga; species Myrmecophaga tridactyla. The sequence continues at coordinate 24,140 of PVIY010006657.1, read as the reverse complement.
GCAGGTGAAAAACAACATGAAGGGTAATACCCTGAATTTGTTTACACTTCACCTATAATGGCTAAATGTATAAATAAATGAAAAAATGTTTTTGAAGGATATATACTGGAAGGTTATAATGGAATGATAACTGTCTTCTATCACTAAGATAGGACTATGGCACCACAGTAGGGCAACAGATTGGGTAAAGAAATATGATGTTTTCACCTATGTATGAACTTTTAACAGCTATGTTACATTGGACAAATATTTAGTGCCTCTGAGAATCAATTTCTGAAAGCGCAAATCTGAAATAATAGTATTGTTTTTTCATGGATGTAAGAGTTAGGGAAAATGCATATAAATTGTACAGCACAATGCCTGGTACTTGGCAGACATTCAATAAATGCTAATGGTCACTGCTGCCACCACCACCATCTCTGCACGTATCATTCAGAAGGCAGGCACACATACAAGCAGAACTATCTCAGGGAAACTCCAGGATAGGGGCTACTTGGCACACACAGATTTTTCCATTTGGGTTTCAGGCTGTTTTTGTTTGTAAGCTGCTGGAATGCAATATATTGGAAATGGCATGTCTTTTTAAAAGGGAATTTATTAAGTTGCGAGTTTACAGTTCTAAGGCCATGAAAATGTCCAAATTAAGGCCTCCAGAGAAAGAAACCTTAACTCCAAAGAAAGGACTGATGATGTCCATGGTTTCTTTCTCAGCTGGGATGGCACATGGCAATGTCTGCTAGCTTTCTCTCCTCATTTCATAAGCCTTCCTCAGGGGCATTTTCCTTCATCATCTCCCAAGGTCTCTGGCTGTGTGGGCTCTGTTGGCTCTGAAGCTTTTCCAAAATGGTTCCCCCTTAAAAGATTTCAGTAACCAACTCCACCTTGAATGGGTAGAGTAACATCTCCATGGAAACTACCTAATCAAAAGTTACCACCCACAATTGGGTGGGTCACATCTCCATGGGAACAAACAAAAAGCTCCCAACCAGCAATATTGAATGAAGATTAAAGAACTTGGTTTTTCTGGGGGTACACAACAGATTCAAATTGGTACACAGGCGAAATCAGAGACTCTGAATATTTGTGCTGGAAGAGATCATAATCATCCATCAAATTATGAATGAGGAAACTGAGACTCAGAAAGCTTAGGTGACTTGGGCAAGATCCCTCAGTTTCAGAGCTAAGGATGAGCTCAGAGCTCCAGATTCCTATTCTGCATTTTCTCTGCTATAAATGTAAGTGCTGCAAAGGAAAAAAGAAGCAAAGATGTACACTCAGGGGTATGAGAGATCACAGGAACACTTTCTCTGCCCAATCCATGACCTCTTCTCTCCTATGCACAATAGAACACCTGTTTTTGTTTGCATAGCATTTCTCCTCCTCTTTTCCTGGTTCTTCAGAGAACTGCTCTTTTCTATGTCATCTTGGAGTATCCCGCAGCTCGAAGCCACTGAGTGTTGGAGCTGTACTAAGTCTGGACAGTCATAGAACCCCATCTCCCTTGTCATAACTCTAAGGCTAGGGTACATAAACCAAGATGGGTCATTAAGAAATCTTCCTTGAGTTTTTATCTATGGGTAGAAGGAAAAAGAAGTTCTACTGTTCCCTGGAGAATGCTAAATTGGATGCTATATGCCTGTATTTGTCTGTGGCCATGTTTTCCCCTCACTCTGCCCAAAGGAGAAAGTCTAGAAATAGAAGAGACAGCAGACCCAAAGAATGGTGCGAGGAAGTCTAGACAATATCATATGAGTTGATGGCATCGAGACTTGGGAGAAATTTTCCCTTACTGGCAGTGCTACCAACAGAACTTTCTGCTCTCATGGAATTGCACTGCTCAATACAGTAACCACCAGTCACATGTCGTGAATGAACATTTGAAATGTTGCTACTCCAACTGAAGAACTGAAAATTTAATTTCATTTAATTTAAGTTTAAATAGCCAGAATGGACAGTACAGTTTTATATCAGTTTCAAAAATCAGTTGCCTACAGGGGCCAGGCAGGATATGTAATATGAGCAAAGCAGATCAATAGAGACACCAATGGAAAAGTAAGATGTCAACTGGTGCTTGGGCCACAGTAGTCCTGAGTTTGATAATGAATGGTGGAGAGTGAGGGGAGGGGTGGTTTACAGAGGGCATGTCTTGGTTAAAAGGGGCAGAACTACTCAGCTCTAACCAGTTATTGTAGTATGGAGATAAGGACAGCATTATTTGAGCTTCTAATTTTTCAAGGGAAGCTGGAAATCTGGATTGATATCTTAACTACCTCTGATTTTTCAAGTGGCAGAAAAAAAGCAAGCATAGCTATAGGACATATCAGCCTGTCGATTTCTAGTTTGAAAGTCTTGAAGAAGAATGAAGCAGAAAGTTTTCCTTTATTTTAATTCAGAAGCCCTGATATAAGGGAGACATGCATATCTGCATTCAGGATGATACAGTTGTATAGGTTGGGAACTGCATAAGAGGACACATCTCATGATTAACAACTGACGCTGTACACATGAGTGTGTATATTTATTCTGACCATTTTCTGGCAGATGGTAGTAAAATATCTTATCCAAAGAAAATCAGCACATTATGACTTTTTCCCCTGCTATGAGGAAGGGGAGTTTTTTTTTTTAATTGGCACAAGTTGTTCTATGGGCTAGTGACAGCTCTGCTATAGATAGGAGTTTAAAAGAGAATAGTTAGGAGGGCTGAAGATCAGATAAAATATAAAATTCAGCTTAAAAGCGAGACTTTTAACTGTATAAATGAATCCATTGTTTGCAAACTGCCAAACTATCCTTATATACTTACTAACAGAAAAAAAATCTGTGTCTTTACCAAGAGGTATTCCAAATCACTTATTCTAAGCTGGATATGCTTACTACTCACTTCTCAGAGAGCACTCTCTCTCTCTATATATTTTTAACATGGGCAGGCACTGGGAATCAAACCTGGGTCTCCAGTATTGCAGGCAAGAACTCTGCCCCTGTGCCACGGTTGCCCACCTGAGAGCACTCTATTTTGCCTTTCATTGCAATGGCTTACTGAGTGCGTTTATCTTTACATTCCCAATGCCTGCTAACACAAGGACCTCACATAGAATCTGCTCTACAGATTCTTGTTGGGGGAATATTATTTCCCTTATTTTTACCTATTGTTCCCTGCAGCTGTCCCTCTCCTTTCTAGTTCCACCTATTTTGCTTTTTTTTCCAACCCCTCTCTGTTTGCCTCTCTCTCACACTCTCCTTCTTCCTGCCATCATCTTTCTATCCTTGTTCTCCTAACTCTTCTTCCATTGTCTCATCACCCTGTGAATTGCTTCTATCTCCCCCTCTTTAACTTTTCTTTTTTCTTTCATTTTTTACTTTTCTCACTATTTCTAGCTCTGCCTGTCTTTGTTTGTCCTTCCTCCCCCCTCCCACCAATGCCAAGCAGGCTTTAGAATCCACAAAAATGAGACAGCAAAAGGTATGATACATCGATTTTAATTTTCCATTTGTTTCTTTATCAGACATTTTCAGGCTCTTGCTCTTTCCAAGGGGTGGATCTAGGCTGGAGAATGAGTGACAGGTGCTTTCAAATATGAAAATCTTTCTCAAAAGCACCAGGGTAGGGCCATTTAAAAAGACATTGACCTTTAGCAGCTGGAGCTTCACCATGGTAGTTTTCCTCTATTCTCTCTCTTTTTTTAATTTTAGGAAATAAGATAGTAACATCAAAGTAGAATTTCTTGCTGCAAATGAGAGTCAAACAGCTGCTTATTTTAGTTTCCATGGAGTCCACTTTTCTCAGCTGGGAGAGTTGATGAGTCCACTGTTCAGGGAGGTGGCTCTCACTCTAATATCACGCCAATACTACCAGGGAGGATGGCCTGTTCTAGGAGATGTAAACGAAGAGAGAAAACTGGCTGTGTCTTGCTTTCTTTCAACCTTGTTTTCAGATCCTCAGCTGACAAGCAGAGCTACCATCGTCCTTAAGACAAGCTACTTTGCGTTAAATTATTCTGGGCTGGGTCATATGAGCAAGCCACAGGGTGTCACTTGGAAGCCTCAGCCAGGTCCTCTAACAGCCATCTCGGAAATGCTGGATGTTTTTAAAAGCAAATTTTTCTTCCATTTCAATTAAGCAACCATCATTCTGGTATGAAGTTCATACTTTGTGTGCTCAAATGAATGGTTGTTGGTGACAGCAAGTACTTAGAGTTCCCTTCTGATGCAGTAGGTGGTAATCAGCTAGTGATATCAACTGACGTTTGGAAAGTTTGTTCCTAAGGGATGGGCACACAAAGTTCTTTTTTTGTCCCATAAATTACAAAAGGAATGAATTCATGACAGCCATGGGACCTGTTGTAAATTGATTATGTTCATCAGGAGACATCTCTAGATCAACCACTTCTTCAGGTCAGCCTCAATCATTTTCTTATAATCAGCCAAAAGTACACACTGGGTTTTTTAGTATGGAAAAAGTATCGTAAAATATTCTTTTAATAATTTAAAAATATTGATTATATGTTGAAATAATAATATTTAGGATATAATTGATTAACTAGAATACATTATTAAAATTAACTTCATCTGTTTATTTTTACTTTTTAAAATGTGGTTCTAGAAATCTAAAGCCACAAATGTGGTTCACATTACAATTCTATTTTACAGCACTGCCCAAGTAAAGGAAGACCTAGTTAAGAATTTTGGAATAACATAATCTGCTTCTATTGAAAAGATTAAAAGCTAAAAGAAATAAATCTTTAATTTATTCCTTAATTTCTTCATACAGTAGACATTTTTGATCATGTGCTGTGTGCTAATCATTGGGTATAAGAACAATAAGTGCCCTTTTCTTTGTGAAAAACTCATAGTTTATTCAAGAAATCAGAGAGTTAATATATGGATAGATCAGTAAGTGCTCTCCAGAGAAACAGAATCAACAGGATAGGTATACATATATATATTTATTAAGAGATTTATTTTAAATAATTAGCTCATGTTATTGTGGAGCTGGCAACTGAAATTCGTAGGACAAGCTGGCAGGCCGGAAACTTGGTAGGAATTGATGTTGCAGACTTGAGACAGAATTTCTTCTTTCCCAGGAAGCCTCAGTTTTACCTCTTAAGGCCTTTAACTGATTGGATGAGGCCCACCCATAATTATCAAGGGAAAATGCCTTTATTTAAGGTCAACTGATTATAGATGTTAATATCGTCTACAAGATACCTTTGCAGAAATTTCTAGATTGGTGTTTGACCAAACAAATGGACACTGTAGCCTAGCCAAGTTGGCACATGAAATTAACCATTACAAAAGAGTTGCAGAAAAATGTGCATATTAGGGTATATATAGAGAAAAGTGTGATTAGATAGATGCCTGGATGGGTCAGGGAACATGCCAACAGAGAGGAGTTTGTTTGGTATCTGTCCATCCACACCCTTTCAGTATAACCTGACCACTCCTTCCCCTGGAATTTAGTGTCTGGAATATGACCTTCACCTTTTTTCTGCCAATTCATACCCTGTCTGTCTTTTCAGGTTGAGATAAAAGACTGACTCCTACCTGGATCTGTGGCCCAAAGCAATCTTGTGTGATTTTGAACTTCTAGAGATCTTTCTCTGTTGATTTCAATAGATCTTGCTAGGCTCTCCTGCTTTATTGTATAGTACATGAAGGAAAAGTATAGAAACAGAAGTTTATGAGTATGTTTGTTGAATGACCATCTGAGGAGGTCTCATACTATTAAGTTCTGCTTATAATTATTTCTTGGATTTACAGGACTATGCAGTAGTACACAGGTGTGTATAGGTTTCTGCATTAAATGGTCCAGCTGTGCACTCTCTACCCTCTTGGCCTTTGCACATGATTTTCTCTTTGTCTGTAGCACTTTTTCACACTGACTTTTGCCTAGATAACTCCCATCTAGCCTCCCTGTTTCTATTCAACACCCTTTCCTCTGGTGACCCACCTCTGACCAGTGCCACCTCACAAGATTATGCGTTCTGCCTCTGTGGTCCCATGGCACTATCTGTCTCCTCAGAGAGTGCTGCTCACATCTGCCCTGAATGCTGATTTAATGTTCTGACTTCTTCATTAAACTGTGAGCTCCAAAAGGGCAGTCTCTGTGTTCATTTTCTCACCATCATGTTCTTACTATCCAGCTCTAAACCTGAAACATAATATACCTGAAGCCAGGCTCCCTAGCAGCAGATGGTGAGGAAAGGGTTCATGTGCAAATGCTTCAGAATGATAATGTCTTCCTAGAGGAAAGAGAATGGGTGAGGTAGGACACATTATAAGCAAGTGTGCAGTTTCAGGCAAGGTTCCAGCTTCATTCTGATCCCATCCAGATGTCTGGAGCCTTACACCTTGTTCTAGTTTGCTAGCTGCTGGAATGCAATATACCAGAAATAGAATGACTTTTTAAAAAGGGGAACTTAATAAATTGCTAGTTTGTAGTTCTAAGACCTCAAAAATGTCCCAATTAAAGCAAGGCTATAAAAATGTCCAATCTAAGGCATCAGGGAATAATATCTTGGTTCAAGAAGGCCGATGAAGATTAGGGTTCCTCTTTCAAATGGAAAGGCACATGGTGAACATGACAACATCCTTTAGCTTTCTCTCTAGGTCTCTTACTTCCTAAAGCTCTGCTGGGGGCATATTCCTTCTTCATCTCCAAAGTCTCTCATTGCATGGGCTCTGGCTCTCGTCATTCTCAAAAAGGGACTCTCTCCAAAATGCTTCCTCTTTTAAAGGATTCTAGCAAACTAATCAAGACCCAAGTGGAATGGGTGGAGTCCCTCTATTCAAAAGTTAATACTCACAATTAGGTGAGTCACATCTCTGTGGTGATAATCTAATCAAGCTTTCAACATCCAGTACTGAATAGGGATCAAAAGAAACTGTTGTTCCCACAAGATTGATTAGAATTAAAACATGGCTTTTTTAGGGTACATAAATTCTTTCAAAACGGCACACATTTCCAAGCTTGTCTCAATTCAAGGCAAAGGATCTTGTGCCGGTCTGAAACTTTTGTGTACCCCAGAAAGACTGTCTTCTTTAACCTTCATTCAATATTTTTGGGAGGGATCTTTTTGATTAAGTTGTTTCCATGGAGATATGACCCAGCCAATTGTGGTTGAGACCTTTTGATTAGGTGGTTTCAATGGAGATATGTCTCTACCCATTCAAGGTGGGTCACTTACTAGAGTACTTTAAGAGGGAACCATTTTGGAGAAAGCTTCAGAGCTAACGGCCAACACAAGATCCAGATGTTTGGAGATACATAAAGAAAATGCCTCCAAAGAAGCTGTTTGAAACGAGGAGCCAAAGACCCCAGCAGATGCCGGCCACATGCCTTCCAAGCTGACAGAGGTGTCCACACCCATTGGCCTTTCTTGAGTCATGTATCTTTCCCTGGATGCCTTAGTTGGGACATTTTTATAGCCTTAGAATGGCAAACTTGCAACTTAGTAAATTCCCTTTTTAAAAGCCATTCCCTTTCTGGTATATTGCATTCCAGCAGCTTTAACAAACTAAACAAAGCTCTTCACTAGACATGAAAATGGGCCTTCCCTGGGGGTATAGAATCCCTGCTATCTGGTTCTTTCTTTTGTGGGAAAACAGGCAAATCAGCTCTAGTGGCCCAAAGAAGTTATCTGAAGAAGGTGGCAGGTGCAGACCACTAAAAGCAAAAGAACAGAAGTTGGATGTAGCAATGCCAGTCTCTGCATGATCATCAACCAGTTCTACCCTCCTATTCCATATGGTTGACACCCCTTTCCAACACAAAAAAGTTAAAATGGGCATAACTCAAATATCTCTCAAGATTGGGAGGATCAAAGGAAAAGGAGGAGTTACAATAGAGAAGTTAGGATTTAACAAATAAGTATGACTGCTAAATCATTACATGAGATAATTTCTTTTTAGTCTCCAGTGTCTTGGAGGAGCTAGAAGGAAAAACCTGAAATTGTGGAACTGTAATCCATACCAAACTTTGAAATCTGCTCTATAACTACTTGTTAAAATGTATTTTGAAATTTATTGCTTTTTTGTATATATATTTCATAATGAAAATGTTTAAAAAATCAGAAGTTGGGAAAAGGGCACAGAGAAACTATAAAAGAGATCTGAGGGATCTGGGGTAGAGCTAAGATAGTGTCCAAGTAAATTAAAAATACTCATATTGACAGCCAAGTAATCCAAGCAATTATGTGGAAATTCATGCTTAATAAAATGGAAAAAGCAGCAAATTTGGGATTGCATCATGGAACATTTAGAATTGAAGAAAATTGTATTACAGTTAATATAGAAAGAGTGAGCAAGAATTGATTGGTCTGGCTGAAAACAGTTTTAAGAAAAGTTTGGGTGAACTACTTAACTATAACTTCACAATATATTTTTTGGGGCGAACTCAGGAGCTTTCAAAATATTCATTTAATGTTTTTAACCAATTTTAAAGAAGTCAGTTCAAATACCATCTATAAAACTTCACTTGATAGTAGAGTTATAGAATTATTTTGTTTGATGAACCAGTAGCCTAATCCAATATGGCATTTCTTACAGATGTAACCATCGTAGAAAACAACTAGCAGGCATTATGCATAGATATGGCAGTTCTAAAAGCTAAATGGTATGGTATTTGTTCTGACCTCAGGGCTGAATAGAAGATTCTGCTGAATGAAGTCTTTGGTCAACCCTTCTAAATCATTATGGTAACCAAAATACTTCTCTTGGATTTATGTAATTGTGCGGCACCTGGTACAGAGATCATTATGGATTATGAGAACAGTTCCGTCTCACCAGGATGGCTTCTGATCGAGGTTTATGTTCTCAGAGTTTATGTTAAAGTTGAGTGCACAGAAAAATATAAATCAAGTGATGTTTGGTACAGAAAAAAGAGAAAGTCATAAGGGAGTGATCAATGTGATGGAGATTGCAGAATGAATGATTTCAAATCAAGTGCATGATCTTTTCTGTAGCAAGAATCTTATTTTTTAATAGTTTTCACAGATGTTAGCACTGTCAAGATTATTTGTGGCTGCTCTATTTGAAACTTTTCATTTCTTTCAGCAACTTAAACTTCTTTAGGAAAGTGGAATTTAAAATAGGGATAAATTAAGGGAAGGAAATGTAATTTCATCCAGGAGGAACCACCAATGTCACCTCAGATTTTGCTTTTACCCTTCTGAGTGAGAACAACATGGACTTCTTTGCTAATGAGTAAACAAACTATTTTAACAGAAGAGTGCTTGACAAATAATAAATATACCCTATTTTTCTAGAATGTACCATTAATCTGGAGTTACAGAGGAATGTAGCCAACAATAAAAGAAAGGACAATTTACTTACTTCACGAGAAATTAATGTCATGGATTTATGTGACAAAGACTTTAAGACTGTATATTTAGAATAATGAAGAAGCTCTTCAATTAAAAAGGCATGAAATAGGGTGGGCCACTGTGGCTCAACAGGCAAGAATGCTTGCCTGCCATGCCAGAGGACCCGGGTTCGATTCCCGGTGCCTACCCATGTTAAAAAAAAAAGACACTAAATAAAAAAGATGTGGAGCTATTAAAACAGCTAAGACAAAATAGGGGCATGTATAGAGAAAGGATCAATTAATGAGTTTCAAAAACGACTTCAATGAAATGAATTTAGATTGAATATAGCTGAAGTATTAGAAACACGGAAAGGAGTTCTGAGTAATTCACCCTGAATACAGCAGAAAAAGAGATAGAAATCAAATGTGAAAGACTAGTTGAGGGATATGGAAAATAGTTTGAGCGCTGTCACCATATGCCTATTGGGATTTCTGGAGGAAGCAAATAGTGAGGATGTTGGAGAAACAAGATTTGAAGCAGAATTGAAGAAAGGTATCACTACCTAGGATGGAAAGACATGCTAACAGCTAGTCAGAATTAAAAACCTACACACCCAATTATTTGGTAGTGTAACTGTAGAGCATCAAGGGTTAAAAAAAAAAAGCATCTTAACAACATGTACCAAAAGTAATGATGGAATCTCACATCAGTTCATATGGTACTGGTTCATTTATAGGACAGTATACCACACATTCATGGAAGAGGTGGATGCAACACAATCTTGGTCATACGGTCATCATAAATTTCAAGAAGAAAATAAAATTGCACTACATTGTTAAAATGAAAGAAATATGAAAATACCTGATTTTCTAGATGACCAAAATAAACTTGCTCCAACATTGGGCAAGATGTTATCCAGCCCACTGCACTAGGTGCTGTAGAAATAAATTTGCCTTCAGTTAATTTATTATTCATCTCATCCTTCTATTTTAAGATAATATGACTTGATTGAAAAAATTGTACTCCTTAGCAAATTTTAATCATTTATTTTTTTCTAATTACAAAATTAATTCATGTTTTTTCAGAAAATAGAATAGAACGAAAAAGTTTAATAAATAAAAATTCTACTCAAGACAACCACTATTAAAATTTTGATGTAATTTCTTTCAGTCTTTTGTTTAACTGTCAAAAAAACTGTTGGCTTGTCCTCTGTGTAAAAACGAATATAATGTTTGGTGGGACTTATATTATTTTTCTTGGTGTCCTCAATGACAAGCATTTGCCAAATAGTCAATGAACGAATGGACGGATGCATAAATGAATGGAGTCATGAACAACTGAATAGATAATGTGAATGAAATTCATTAGGGGGAAATCCATGTATTGAAACTCAGGGCTCATTTGCAGGGATCATAGTGCCTTCAGCCTCAAATACAAAATTCATACTTTGGAAAAAAAATGTATTGATTTTCAAGTGAGTACTAATGGCATCTATGTTATCTTCAGGCATCCCAGCTTGTAGAATTATAGATAACATATATCTTCAAATGTAGCTATAATTAAGGACTTTTCCCATTGTGTGCTCTCGTGGTTCATTTTACTTTATATAATGATACTATTACACATGATTTAAAGTACACTTGAGTTAAGCTGATGGTTTAGTTTCCTGTCTGCTCAAGCAAATACCATGAAATGGGTCAGGTTAAACAATGGAAATGTATTTGCTTACAGTTTTGAGACTAAAAGAAAACCCAAATAAAGGTGTGATTGAGGCTGTGCTTTCTTCCTAAAGACTGGGTCTTCTGGGTCTGGCTGCTGGCGATCTTTTTTCCTTACCTTGTCACATGGCAAGACACAAGGCAGCCTCTCTCGGTTTCTCCATTCTTGTCTGGGTTCTATTGAATTTCAGATTCTTGCTTCTATGGCTTTCTCCCTCTGCTTATAAAGGACTTCAGAAATAACATTAATAGGCCACGACTTAAGTAACCTCATCCAAAGGTCATACATTCAATGGGTTCATATCTACAGGAATGGATGAAATTTAAGAACATGCTTTTCTTGGGTACATACAGCTTCAAACCACCACAGATGAGCTTCACTGATTCTTGTACGTATAGCATGAAACTGCAGATTTTAAGGGATTTCTTCTTCTAAGAGAAACACAGAGTTTGAAGCTATTTGACTTAAATTTTTCCTATGAGCCAAGAAATCACACGTATCAAAGCGTTGACTTCTTATGCTTGTGACTAGTTTTCAACACTCTTTTTGCTTGCTGATTAAATATCAACTAGTTTTGTAAAAGGACACATAAAACTCACAAATGAAAGTTTTCACACTTACCTATTTTTCTTTTGTTAAACTAAGATATTATATGCTGAATAAAATAGTGATTTACATATTCATTGCATTCTTTCTCATTACTTAGTTACCAAAACCCTGTGTACAATTTAGCAATAAATGTGACCATTTAGTATTACATGTCACCATTTATTGGGTGCCTGCTATGTGTTAGGCAGTGTAGTAGACACTAGATTCTTGCTCTTTAATTCTAATGTAACTCTTGAGGAAAATCGAATTGAAGTTCGAGGAGGTTAAGTGGCTTGGAAGCTATCAGATGTGGGAGCTAGGATTCAGAAGTGATTCTATTTGAATCTAAAGCCTTAATACAAATGAAGATGCAATATTGAAGCACTCATCTTAAAATCTGACCATGATTGATATCAATTCATCATTGATAGAACATGTAAGAATTTGAGAGAGAGCTAATTGTCTTCTCTCCTCAGAAGTCATTGTGACATTTTATGAAAAACCTTGTAATATGATTCAGAAGAAACATTTCTGTCCGGACTCTGCTGTAAACTAAGTAACCATAAGAATAATGCCATTAATTGAGTATTAATATGAACAAATTAGTTAAGATTTTGGCGTTGGAGCACTTCAAGTTCAAATGTTATTGATTAGTGTATCAATGCTAGATAGCTGAGGGCCTAGAAACATCTTAACAACTGTAATTGAAAAGTGTGTATGTCTAGCATCATGACATAATCCTCTGTTCTCTTCATTTTCTTAGTGTCATCAAAAAAAAAATTAGATGAAGACATAGTTGGCTTTTAAAGCTACGTAGCTGATGAGGCAAACTTCAGGTAACTAAGTGTCAAATGAATCAAAAATGATTTTTTTTTCTTTTCAGACTGGTCCCACTAATTAGGACTTGGGTTTTTTACAAAAGCAGTTCTCAAAATGTGGTCTTTGGGCCCTTGGAGACCTCTAGACCTTCAAGTCAAAGCTGCCAAAATGAGAGGTTAGACTATGGACCAAGAGGAGCCATATAACATTTAACCTAAAAATTTACCTTTAGAGGAAAATATCAACAGTGCGCATCAAAGACAGTGTTTTGTTTTGCTCAAGCTAATGAAATGCAATACACCAGAAATGGACTGACTTTTAACAATGGGGATTTATTAGCTTACAATTTACAGTTCTTAGTCCATGAAAATGTCCAACTCAAGGCATCAACAGGATGATAACTGGACACTGAAGATGGACTGTCAGAACCCAGGACACTTCTGTCACATGGGAGGGCACACAGCTGGTGTCTGCTAGTCCTTACCTCCCGGGTTTCATTGCTTTCAGCTTCTGGCTTCAGTGGCTTATTCTCTGTTTTGTGTGGGTCCTCTCCTAGCTTTCCTAGGGCTTTTCTCTAAAAACCTCTGTGTTTTCTGAGTGTCCTTTATCCTCTTATAAAGGACTCCATCAATACTTGAATGGGGTGGAACACATCTCAACTGAAATAACCTAATCAAAAGGTACTGCTAATAATAGGTCTACACCTACAGGAATGGATTAAAAGAACATCATCTTTTCTGGTATATAACAGCTTCAAATCATCACAGATGGGATAGTGTTGGCTTGATAATAATTTATGTGAAAGACATGGGCTTTACTAGCCACCTGGACACCATAAGCTATATATTGTTTTGACAGCTGAAAAAGCTAATATGGTCTTAGGAAATAGAAATATATAATATCAGGAAGTATAATAGACATTTTTTTTTTTGTCACCATTTAAAGAAAAACATCTGAATTGCTAGTTCTGTCCAGGCTGGAATCCAATAATGCCTCATAAGGTAGTGAGCCACTGGTAGGGTTCAAAGTCAGCCTGGAAGCTCATCTGAGAAAGATGGAGTTCTTTTAGGGTGAAAACTGAACTAGATGACTTGAACGACAATTTGATTCTAATATTCTAAGATTCAAAGAAATGTCTTGAGCTTCAGTGTAAATTATCTCTAAAATTAGAGGGCTTTCATGACTATTTAGGTTTATCTACATAATGCTGTTTTATGCAAAAATTGTGGATATGTTTAGGCAGTTTCAAAATGACAGAGCAAAATCCATGGTTTGTCACAACTAGAGGTTTTCTAAATTATGCTGGCATTTTGAAATTAAGGGCTGAGACCTTCGTTCCATTTTTAAAAATGAGGAAACTATGTTTCCGTTTTTGCCCTTTTTATTCTGAGAGTAGTTAGATTTTAGCATGCTAGGAACCCCCAATTATTAATCCTCAGTCAGACTGCGAGGAAAGCTGAAACCAAAGACATCAAGCCCTTCCAAAGAGGTTATTAATTTTTTTTCTTTTCTGACTGGTTCCTCTTAATAGGATTTGGACTTTTTAGAAAAGCAGTTCTCAAAATGTTGTCCATGGGCCCTTGAAATCTTCAAGACCCTCAAGTCAAAGCAGGTGAAACTATATTTTATAATAGTACTAATATACATATTTGCATTTTCCATTGTGTTGAAATTTGCACTGACAGTACAAAAGCAATGGTGTGTAAAACTGCTAGTGCCTTAGCACAAATCAAGGCAGTTCCACCAAACTGTACTAGTGGTCATTGCCTATGTCATTACCATACACTCACAAAAAAGTCAATTTCACTTAAAAATTTTATTAACTCTCCATTCTGCAGTACAAGATTTTTTTGTTTTTTAATCCACGGTGACAAAAGGGCAAGTCACAAGTGTGTGTTTGAGTTTAAGCTGACCATAGCTGCTTTTTCATGGAACTTGAAAGTTCCAGTTTTACTTGAAAGATCAACTGACAGAAAAGCTATGATTATTTGGAGCTGAGTATTTACAGATATGTTCTCAAAAATAAATGAACTGAGCTTCCACTGAAGCTTTCAAGTGAAATTAGAATTTTAGAAAATTTCAGCTGCCACCTGAGCTTGATGGTTCTTGAATGCTTAAAGATTTTTCTGATGATATCAGTGGCTGTATTATCAAATAAGGTTATTTTGATATTGTATAATGAAGTATACCAGCATTTGAAAGATCTGCTTAAAAAAGTGTGCCAGTAATTTTCAAATGACCATTTTATGATAATACAAAATCATGCATGTATGAAAGTTCTATTCAGAGTGAAAGAAAGATCAATGGATTTTTTAAAGAGAAGTTGTGGGTTTACATAAAAATAATATACAGGGTTCCAAAATGCCACCTGATTATTAGCACTTTGCATTAGTGTGGTATATTTGTTACAACCGATGAAAGTACATTTTTATAATTGATAGTCCATGTTTTAACTTAAGGGTCACAGTTTGTGTTGTAGAGTTCCATGGATTTTAAAAAATTATTCTAGTAACAGATTTACAAACTAAAATTTCCCCTTTTATTCACATTCAAATATATAATTCCATAGCAATATATGCATCCGCAATGAATGTTGTGCTACCATTACCACTATCCATTTCTCAGACTTCTCCATCATCCCAAATAGAAACTGTGAGCTTTAAGCATTAACTTGCTATTTCCCACCCCTATTCCAGCCTGTAGTAACCTATATTACAGATTATGAGCTATGAATTTGCATATTGTAATTATTACAGATTAATTAGATCACATTAATATATGTCCTTTTGTGTCTGGCTTATTTTACTCAACATGATGTCTTCAAGGTTCATTCATCTTGTCACAGAACATCATTCCTTTTTATGACTGAATAATATTCCATTGTGTGTATATACATATTGTTCACCCATTCATGTGTTGTTGGTTTGCTTCCATATTTGGCAATTGGGAATAACGCCATTGTGGACATTGGTGTGAAAATATGAGTTCAAGTACCTGATTTCAATTCTTTTGACTATATAACTAGAAGTGGGATTACTGGATCATGGTAATTCTATACCTAACTTTCTGAGGAACTATCAAAATTTTGACCATAGTGGCTATGCCATTTTACATTCCCACCAATGATGAATGAGTGTTTCTGTTTCTCTACATTCTCTTCAACACTCTTAATTTCCCATTTTTAAAATAGTAGCCATTCAAGTGTGTGTGCAATGATATCTCATTATGGTTTTGATTTCCATTTCTCTAATGGCTACTGATATTGAACATCCTTTCACATGATTTTTTGATTATTTGCATATTTTATTTACAGAAATGTCTATTAAAGTGTTTAATCACTTTTAAATTGGGTTGTTTCTTGTTGAGTTATAGGATTTATTTACAATTTTGGATAATAAACCCTTATTGGATAAGTTGTTTACAAAAATTTTCTCCCATCGGGTAGGATGTTGTTTTACTATCATGATAAAATCCTTTGATGCAAAAGGATTTCAATTTTCATGGGATCCTATTTATCTATTTTTTGTTTTGTTGTTTGTGCTTTGGGTGTAAAGTTTAAGAAACCATTGCCTAACACAATGAAACATCCTAAAGATGCTTTTCTATTTTTTCTTTGAGAAATTTAAAAATTTTGGCTCTTATTTTAGGTCTTTGATCCATTTTGAGTTGATTTTTGTATACGGTTTGAGGTAGGGATCCCCATTCATTCTTTTGCCTATGGATAGCCAGTTGTCGCAGCACCATTTGCTTACTTCCCCAACTGAGTGGTTTTTGTCCCCTTGTCAACAATCATTTGCCATAAATGGAAGGGTTAATTTCTGAACAGTCAATTATATTCTATTGGTCCTTATGTCTGTCCTTGTACAAGTACTATTTTTTTTTTGATTTTTAACTTTTTAAATCGTATGGTATAACGTATATAGAAAGCAAAAAAATTAAAAAGCAATAGTGTTCAAAGCACTCTTCAATGAATAGTTACGGGACAGATCCCAGAGTTTGTCAGGGGCTGCCATTTGATCCTCTCATATTTTTCCTCCTAGGAGGCTAGAGGGCTTAAATATATTTTTTTATCATCACAATCGACTTTTTTTTCCTTCTTTTTTTTTTGTGAAAAATAACACATATACAAAAAAGCTACAAATTCCAAAGCACAGCACCACGATTAGTTGTACAACATATTTCAGAGTTTGACATGGGTTACAATTCCACAATTTTAGGTTTTTACTTCTAGCTGCTCTAAAATACTGGAGACTAAAAGAGATATCAATTTAATGATTCAGCATTCATATTCATTTGTTAAATCCTATCTAACTCCACCATCACTTTTGATCTTTCCATTCCTCTCTTTAGGGGTGTTTGGGCTATGGCAATCCTAAATTTTTCATATTGCAAGGGTCTGTAACTAATATGGGGTAGGAAGATGGAACTATCTGATGTTCTGAAGAAGCTGGTCTAGGTTTCAGGACTTATCTGGACCAGGGACCCATCTGGAGGTTGTAGATCTCTGGAAAGTTACTCTAGTGCATGGAACCTTGTAGAATCTTATATATTGCCCTAGGTGTTGGGGGTTGGCAGGTTATAATAGATAGCAAGGTCTAACTGAAGTTTGCCTCTGGACTCTATTTGAACTCTCTCTGCCACTGATACTTTATTAATTACTCTTCTTTCCCCCCTTTTGGTCAGGATGGAATTGTTGATCCTGTGGTACTAGGTCCAAATTCATCCCGGAGTCATCTCCCATGCCACCAGGGAGACTTTCACCCCTGGATGTCATGTCCTATGTAGCGGGGAGGGCAATGATTTCACTTGTAGAGTTGGGCTTAGAGAGACTGAGGCCACATCTGAGCAACATCCAAGTAACTCTTGACATGCCTATAGGTAGTCTAAGCTTCTATGCTACCTACATAAGCTTCACAAGAGTAAGCCTCATGATTGAGGGCATGGCCTATTGATTTGGGTGTCCCTAAAGTTTGACACAGTATCAGGGAAGTCCCTGATAGTAAAGTTTAATCGTTCCATATTCTTTCTCCCCTCCCTCAGGGGGCTTTGCCAATACTTTTTGATTATCTGCTCAATGTGCTCTAGGATGTATCCAGGCATTACAATAATCTGTACTGTGTTAAAGGACCTCTTTCTTATTCTGGGCTCCCTGTGTTTCAGTTGTTCAAATGTGCTATACAGATAGGTTGAATTAGATTATGCAGTACAGAAAATTTCAGTTCCAGACCTAATAAACCTTTCTTCCATTGATCTCAAAGAGTATGTGTGGCTCTAAAATATAGACACTATCTTCCTTACCCCTATGTTCTGAATTACTTTAACCCCAACCTGTTTGGCTTTGTCCTTATCTCTAAATATCAGCTTGTATGTATAAAACAATCTCTCAAAATCCTGAAATAATAATCACGACTCCTTATGTGTCTGTTCTAACAGCTTGCAATATAGGCCCCTGTTTTCTTATAAGCATTTTTTAAAGGTGACCATATTATTCTTGTTCTTTTGTTTCTGGCTTATTTTGTCTCACCAAATGTCCCACGTGTTCATTCACATTGTTGCATGCTTCATGATTTTGTTCCTTTTTGTAGCAGCACAACCTTCACTCATAAGTATACACCATTGCTCACCAATCTTCTTCTCCATCAGTGAATCCTTCAGCCACCTGCATTCATTGAGCATCATATAAAGGGCCCAAAGTCCACAGTCCATCAACATTCTCAATTTTAGATCATTTCATTGTTCCCAAGAGAAAGAAAACCAATAAACACACCCTCGCCAAATAGGAACTCTAAGTCTCCTCTTAACTCTTGTCCCTCACCTCAGTATTTACCTCTGCTGTTGTTGTGGTAGTGCTGATGGTTTCCTTTTGAACATAGCTCATAGCATGCAATAGCAGTTTCCCCCCTGTACCCTGGACTTAAACACTCTTTGCAGAAGAATCATATCTTTGAAGTAATTCTTGCAAAAACTAATTAATATTTCTAATGCTAATCAGTGGGACATGTAGATCTATACAACCCCTTTCAATCTTGTTCATCGTCAATATGGTAATATTACTTATAGATCCACTAGAGAACCTCCTTCCTTCCTATGTATTCCCTTACATTGGAGTTCAATCTCATTAGTTAATGGTTCATCCATCTCCAGCTTCTATATATCTCTAAATCCCCTATATTCTTATAAGCCTCTGATTATACCTTTATGCTGGTCATAAAAGTGGAATCACACAGTATCTATCATTTTGTGTCTGGCTAATTTCACTCAGCATTATGTCCTCAAGGCTCATCCATCTTGTCATGTGCTTCAGGTCATCATTTTGTCTTACTGCTGCATAATATTCCATGTGGTATGTGTGTACCACATTTTTTTGATCCACTCAATTTGTCTTTTAATGGGCATTTGGTTTGTTACCATCTTTTGGTGATTTTTGAATAATGCTGCTGTGAACATCGGTGTGCAAATATCTGTATATGTCATTGCTTTCAGCTCTTCTGGGTATATACCAAGTAGTGCTATTGCTGGGTCATAGGGCAACTCGATATTTAGTTTCCTAAGGAACTGCCAAACAGTATTCCATAGTGGCTGCACCATTATACATTCTTACCAGCAGTGCATAAGTGTCCCAGTTTCTCCACATCCTCTCCAACATTTATAATTTCCTGTTTGTTTAATGGCAGCCATTTTTGTAGGTGTGAGGTGGTATCTCATTATAATCTTGATCTGCATTTTCCTTATAGTCAATGAAAATAAGCATCTTTTCATGTGCTTTTGAGCTATCTGTATTTGCTCTTCAGAAAAATGCCTATTCATATCTTTAGCCCATTTTATAATTGGGTCGTTCTTTTATTATTGAATTGTATGATTGCTTTGTATATACAGGAAATCAAACCTTTGTCCAATATGTGATTTTCAAATATTTTCTCCCATTGAGTTGGCTGCCTCTTCACCTTTTTGACAAAATCTTTTGACATGCAGAAGCATTTGAGGGTTTTTTTGTTTGTTTGTATGTTTTGGCATGGGCTGGCACCGGGAATTGAACCTGGGTCTCTGGCATGGCAGGTGAGAACTATGCCTGCTGAGTCACCATGGCCTATCCAGAAGCAATTGATTTTGAGGAGTTCCCATTTATCTATTTTTTCCTTTACTGCTTGTGCTTTGGGTGTAAAGTTTAGGAAAATATCTTCTATGACTAGGTCTTAAAGATGTTTCCCTACATTTTCTTCTAGAAGTTTTATTGTGCTAGTTCTTATATTTAGGTGTTTGATCCACTTTGAGTTAATTTTTGTGTAGGGTTTAAGATAAGATTAACTTTGAGTTAATTTTTGTGTAGGGTTTCATTCTTTTGGCTATTGATATCCTGTTCTTCCATGCCCAATTATTGAAAAGACTATTTTGTCCCAGTTCAGAGGATTTGGGGACTTTATAAAAAATCAGTTGACCATAGATTGGTGGTCTATATAAAAAATCAGTTGACTATAGATTGGTGGTCTATTTCTGCAGTCTCAATTCTATTGCATTGGTCAATGCTTCTATCTTTGTGCTAGTACCACTCTGTTTTGACCATTGTGGTTTTATAATAGGTTTTGAAGTCAGGGAGTGTTAATTCTCCCACTTTGCTCTTCTTTTTTAGGGTGCTTTTAGGTATTCGGGGTCTCTTTCCCTTCCAGATAAATTTGGTAATTAGCTTCTCCAAATCTTCAACTTAGGTTGTTGGAATTTTGATTGGTACTGGGTTGAATCTGTGTATCAATTTGGGGAGAATTGACAGCTTATCTATATTTAGCCTTCCTATCTATGAGAAGGGAATGCCTTTCCACCTATTTAGATCTCCTTTGATTTCTTTTAGCACCATTATGTAGTTTTCTGTGTACAAGTCCTTTACCTTTACATCCCTAGTTAAGTTCATTCCTAAGTACTTGATTCTTTTAGTTGCTATTTTGAATGGAATTTTTTCCTGAACTGACTCCTCAGCTAGGTCATTGCTTGTATATAGAAATGTTACTGATTTTTGCACATTAATTTTATGTCCTGCCACCTTGCTGAATTTGATTATTAGCTCAAGTAACTTTGTTGTAGATTTCTCAGGACCTTCCAAGCATAGTATCATATCATCTGCAAATAATGAGAGTTTTGCTTCTTCCTTCCAATTTGGATGCCTTTTATTCTTTGTTCTGCCTGAATACTCTAGCTAGAACTTCTAGCATAATGTTGAATAATAGTAGTAACAGTGGGTATCTGTTCTAGTTTGCTAGCTGCTGGAATGCAACACATCAGAGACAGATTGGCTTTTAATAAAAGGGGATTTATTTCATTAGTTCTTCAGAGGAAAGGCAGCTAACTTTCAATTAGGGTTCTTGCTTACGTGGGAAGGCACAGGGTGATCTCTGCTGGCCTTCTCTCCAGGCCTCTGGGTTCCAACAACTTTCCCCAGGGTGATTTCTTTCTGCATCTCCAAAGGCCTGGGCTGAGCTGCAAGTGCTGAGATGAGGTATGCTGAGCTGCTTGGGCTGTGCTACGTTGCACTCTCTCATTTAAGCACCAGCCAACTAAATCAAACATCATTCATTGCAGCAGGCATACCTCCTAGCTGACTGCAGGTGTAATCAGCAACAGATGAGGTTCACGTACCATTGGCTCATGACCACAACAACAGAACTAGGTGCCTTCACCTGGCTAAGTTGACAACTGAAATCCTGATCTTAGAGGGAAAGCTTTTAGTCTCTCTCTATTGAGTACAATGTTGGCTATCAGTTTATCATATATTCCCTTTATCATATTGAGATAGTTACCTTTGATTCCTATTTTTTGGAGTGTTTGATCAGAAAACCGATGCTGAATTTTGTCAAATGCTTTTTCAGCATTAATCGAGATGATCATGTAATTTTTCCCTTTTGATTTGTCAGTGTGCTGTATTACATTGATTGATTTTCTTGTGTTGAATCATCCTTGCATTCCTAGTATAAGCCCCACTTGGTCATGGCGTATAAGTCTTTTAATGTGTTGTTGGATTAGATTTGCTAATATTTTATTGAGAATTTTTGCGTCTGTGTTCATTAGGGATATTGGCCTGGAGTTTTCCTTTCTTACAGCATCTTCATCCGGTTTTGGTGTTACAATGATATTGGCTTCATAAAAGGGGGTGGGTGAGGCTGTGCAACAGTTAGGTAGAGTTCCTTTTTCCTCAATTTTTTGGAAAATTTTGAGCAGGATTGGTGTTTGTTCTTTTTGGAATGTTCAATAAAATTGCCCTGTGAAGCCATCTGGCCCTGGTCTTTTCTCTGTAGGAAGATTTTTGATGACTGACTCTTCACTTGTGATTGGTTTTTTGAGATCTTCTTTTTCTTCCTGAGTCCATGTAGCTTGTTTGTGTGTCTCCAGAAATTTGTCCATTTCATTTAACTTGTCTCATTTGTTGGGGTATAGTTGTTCATAGTATCCTCTTATGATTTCTTTTATTTCTTCAGGGTCTGTGGTAATGCATCCCTTCTCATTTTTTATTTTATTTATTTGCATCCTCTCTCTGTTTTTCTTTGTCAGTCTTGCTAGTGGCCCATCAATTTTATTGATTTTCTCAAAGAACCAACTTTTGGTTTTACTGATTCTTTCTATTGTTCTCTTGTTCTCCCATTCATTTATCTCTGCTTTAATCTTTGTTATTTCTCTTCTATTTGCTTTGGGGTTAGTTTGCTGTTCTTTCTCAAGTTCATCCGGGTGTACTGTTCAGTTCTCAATTTTTGCTCTTTCTTGTTTTTTAATATAGGCATTTAGGGCAATAAATTTCCCTCCCAGTGCAGCCTTTGCCACATCGCATAAGTTCTGATAAGTTGTACTCTCATTTTCGTTCATCTCCAGATAGCTACTGATTTCTCTAGCAATTTTTTCTTTGTGTTATTTACTCTCCATATATTTGTGGGTGTTCTCATTCTTTGGTGGTTATTGAGATCCAGCTTCATTCCATTGAGATCAGAGGAAGTGCTTTGAGTAATTTCAATGCTTTTAAATTTGTAAAACCTGTTTTGTGCCCCAGCATATGAGCTATTCAAAGTTATCACTGAAAATGCATTTCTTGAACCCACTATCTTATCTTTTTTATTTTATTTATCAGATCTATATATTCTTTTATCTCTTCCTCATTGTATTCTTCAAATTGCCCATAGTGGTATTCTTCAATTCTGTGCCCTCCTCCAGATCTCCCTCACCTGTCTTTTTTTTTTCTTTCAGCTGGCAGAACTCCTTTTAATATTTCTTGTGGGCTGGTCTCTTATTGACAAATTCTTTTGGGACTCCTTTGTCTGTGAAAACTTCAATCTCTCCCTCAGTTTTGAAGGACAATTTGTCTGGGCACAGAATTCTTGGCTGGAAGTCTTTCTTTTTCAGGCTCTTGAATATATCCTACCACTGCCTTCTTGTCTCCAGGGTGCTACTTGAGTAGTCTGAACTCAATCTAATTTGTTTTACCTTGTATGTAGTAGATTGTTTTTCTCTTGCTGCTTTCAGGATTTTCTGCTTCTCTTCAACATTTGACAGACTGATTAGTATGTGTCTTGGGGAAGGTCTATTTGGATTTATTCTGTTTGGAGTTTATTTGCATTCTTTGACTTGTATATTTATGTCCTTTATGAGGGTTAGGAAATTTCCCCCCATTATATCCTCAACTACTCTTCCTAGCCCTTTACTCTTCTCTTCTTCTGGGACACCAATGATTCCTATATTTGTGTGCTTTGTTTTATCTATCATTTCCCTGAGATCCAATTCAATTTTTTCCATCTTTTTTGCCATTTGCTGTTTTGAGTCTTTGAAGTCAGTTATTCCATCCTCTATATCACTTATTCTTTCTCCTGTCTCTTCAAATCTGGTGCTGTTTACCTCTAATATGTTTTTTATTTGGTCAACAGAGTATTTAGTCTCTGTGATATTGCTATTTTTCTATTTATTCTTTCAACTTCCTCTTTATGTTCTTCTACTGTCTTCTTGGTTTCCTTTATGTCATTTGCTATCCCACTTATTTTATTAAGTAGAGTTGTATGAACATCTTTGATTGATTGTTCCAATGTCTGTGTCTCCTCTTTTGTTTTAATTTGGTCATTAGGTGGGCTATATCTGTCTGCATTGTGATATGCTTAGTGATCTTCTGCTGTCTTTGTGGCATGTAAATATCTTGATTTATTTCCTTTGGGAATTGATTTCTGCCAGTAGTCTAAGGCCTTGTGTTTGAGGCATGGTTGTAAAGCAGGAAGCAGGGTATGGGGTGGGGCACTCTGAACAGTGATTTGTTTCAGAGCAGGTATATATACAGGTTGGGGATGTTACACTGATGCTTGTGAAAAAGGGTGCCCAGTGGCCAGGGAGGATGTAGCTCTGCAGGTGCACCAATCTGGGGAGTGTAACCCTGGTGTGTGCTGGTCTAAGGTGCATGCTAAGAGCTGTGTCAGCAGTTCAGAATTATGTCTCCCTAGATTGGGGGCAGATATGACCTGGCTGCACAGGTCAGCCCTTTCTCAGAGCTGGGAATTATGGCTGAGGGCAGTGCATGTGCATGGTTTAGGACCACTGTAAAGTGCAGTTTCCAGAGCTAAATGACATGATTGGGGGCCTGTGCACATGCCCTGCAGGGGTAGCGTGGGTATGGAGGTTAGTGCCTGCAGCCTTTATGCACTGGCAACAGCCTACAGGAAACAGGGAGGGGGAGGTAGTGCTTGGGAGGGGTGCATGAGA